>ONZH01026480.1:0-96161 GCA_900303285.1 Rhinella marina | reverse complement strand
AACGGCACCCCCCAGCACCCCCAACCCCCTAGACAAATTCTTGACCTAACCCCTTCCCTCCAGCCAGAGGTGTAACTTGCACTTTCTATAATGCTGGTGTATTCTTATGCGGCACAAGCCTCAGGCTTCTGGGCCTGGAAGGGACTGCTACCTCTGCACCCCTATAGCTATGCCCCTGGTTCTATGTAAACCATTGGCCATGTGAGTCCACAAATTCGGTATTTGCATATCATAACACATTTTGAATAGGGAGCTCCTTATCTCTTTCTGTAAGCTTTTCTGTGTGGGTTTTTGCAGTTTGGTAACATTTCAAAAATTATTATTACAAGGCAGAAGAAGCCACCTACACTGTAAATATCATACGGAGGTGCCGCTGTATCTCTCGAATACTATTTTTCCAGTATAGTTCATCAGGGGAATCCCTACTACACAAACGTTCCACAGAGTTTCATGAATCTCTCTTTAATGAATCAGTTATTAATGATTCACTGTTCCATAACATGAAGACATAGCTGACAGTGCACACATCACATCAGAAACCTCACATGTAAATAGACAAGTGTAGAGATTCCTGAATGAACTGAAACATATTCTGGTTTCAGCAACAAATGTATAATTGCTTAAAACTACATTAACATGTCAGTGTAAAAAAAGGCCGTTAAAAACGTACACACTGACAGTTTTTCATGGCCATGTATCAACCATTTGTGCATCCGTTCTCTGGCCATCTGTCCATTTCTAATGTCCATCTTTAACCAATGTCACGCTGGGAAAACAGGTCATTCTGCATTCAATTTGGATCAAGTGTCCTACGCGTGCAAGTTGTTGAGGTATTTATTTATTTATTTATATATTTTTTTTACATTTTAAGCCCTGGCTTTTTTTTTTTAAAGAATACCAGTTTTTAACGGCCATTAGGTGCACTCAGCCATTAAAAATGGTCCGATTGATTTTGATGGGCTCCATTTGGCCATGAAAATGGTCAAAAATAGAACAAGTCCTATTTTTTATGTGAATAGCCGCATTCATTTCAACTTATTCTAAAAATTGCCATGTGACGGCTGTTAATTAATCGCCTGTCACATGGTAAATTTTTCCCATTCGTGTGAATGTAGCCTGAAGGTGTTGGCTCAGACTATGATGGCATATCCCTAGGATATACCATCAAAGTCAGATAGGTGCAGGTTCCTCCACTGGGACCTGATCTTATCTCCTAAATTAGGCCACTGAAGTGAAGGAGAGTGCACCAGATATGCACAGGAGCTCTCTGTTCACTTCTGTGGGTGTTCGGAAAATAGCCGTTCACGGCCACCTCTCCATTCACCTCCATGAGACTGCCGGAAATAGCCAAGCCAGCTCTCAGCTATTTTCAGAATTTCCATAATGTTGAATGGAGGTGTCACAGGCAGTGGGTGTAGAACCTCGTCACTAACCAACCGGTTTGACTTTGGCCTAGACCTAAGGACATTATACTAGCAGTCTCCTGATTTTCAACCTTTAACCCATATATAGGGATTCGGTCTTCACAGCAGGGGAGCCAACAGACCATTACTACTTGCAATAGTCCTGGTATGGTTGGCTGCTGACCCATGGGAGTCAGAGAATATGATGCAGAAGTCAGGGCAGTCAAAATACGTGCATATCCACGAAGCAAGTCCAAGGTCAGGGCAGTTAGCAAAAGGTTAATACGGTAAACAGGCAATGGTCAGGTCAGGCAGTGGAGGGTCAGAGTCGGTAAATGGTCAGAGGTCAGTTTATGGGTAGACTAACAGAACACCAGAACAGAACTAGATCAAGACTAGGGTGCTTGAGCTGGAGATTGCATGCCCAGGAACAGAATAGGGAGGCCTTATAGGAAAGTACAGGCCACGGTCTGCAGCAGTGAGAGCACCATAGGGCTTCCTAGCTGTCTTACATTTAGATCATTCTCTATGCCTAAAACAGGTGTATTAAATGGTAAATGAGATGGGCCTGCCAGCCCGCCCACTTCCCCACCCACAATTTTAGAACTGGCGCTAGTGGGCGTATTTAAGCTTAGTAAATGACCATCTATGTTATTATATTCATAGACTCTGTTGGTCGGCTTACTTTGTGGTAGAATTTTGTGCCAAAATTCTGGCGCAAAACATCCCTTTAAAGTAAATCATGCCACCCAGTGGGCAAGGTGCAGTGGATTATTCTATATTTTATAAATGTGCCTAAAATATCTGCCAGATTACGTAAAAAATGTACCAAATTTTGGCACAAAAAACAACAGAATTCAAAAGCAGCCGCAGTAGTAAACATGTTCCATTATCAGTAGAAGACTGAAGTGATGGGGTCTAGCTAACAATCAGGAACGAGTTCTCGACACAGCTACATTTTTTAACACATTCTGATCCCTGTGTGCACTGAAAATAAATGCTACTAAATCAACAGTGAGAAGTAAAGTTACATATGCTGAGTCAATTCAACCACGAAAAGAAGGAGGGTCCTATAGACTTACTTTAACATGATCTTTTATTTCCTTTCATACAACCTCAAGCTTAGTTCACCCTCTGCTGGTAAGTAACTGGTACTAAACTGGTATGACCTCCGTGTAATAGGCCAATGCAAACTATTGCCAATTGACACATTCAATGTTGAGCGTCGTGCATTCTGCCTGAAAACCAGGCAATGTAATAGCACCAAAGACTACTATTACACTTCCCCCCAAAAAATTGCAGCTGTAACGGCAGCAAAAAGTGTTCCTACAAAGTATTGGCTTAGGGGGACTGAATACAAAGGCACGCCTAACTTTCCAGATTTTTATTTATTAAAAATTTTAAAAACCATGTATAATTTTCTTTTCATTTCACACATACTTGCTGCCTTGTGTTGGTCTATTACATAAAATCCCAACAAAATACGTGAAAAAGTATTCCTACCCCTTGAACTTTTCCATATTTTTTCACTTTACACTCACAAACTTAAAAGGGTTTCTGTCACCAGTTTTTTCGGTACGAATCAGGCTGACATTAGAGATGTGCTAATGTCACCTGATTCCAAATATATATCTGTTTTATTTAATGGTGCCCCCATTTTTATATAAAATGAACTTTTATTTTATGCTAATAAGGCTTCTAGGTGCAAGGGGCGTTACCTCTGCTCCTAGAGGCTCTGTTGATTGACAGGCCCAGGCAGAGAAGAAACACTCCATTCACCACAGCTTGCAAGGACCTTCAATGATGTCATGACCATGTGATCAGTCACATGGTTAGGATCACACAAACAGCCTGTCTCCTCCTAAACCATGTGACTGATCACATGGTCATGACATCATTGAAGGTCCTTGCAAGCTATGGTGAATGGAGTGTTTCTTCTCTGCCTGGTCCTGTCAATCAACAGAGCCTCTAGGAGCAGAGGTAACGTGCCTTGCACCTAGAAGCCTTATTAGCATAAAATAAAAGTTCATTTTATATAAAAATGGGGGCACCAGTAAATAAAACAGATATATATTTGGAATCAGGTGACATTAGCACATCTCTAATGTCAGCCTGATTCATACCGAAAAAACTGGTGACAGAAACCCTTTTAAGTTTGTGAGTGTAAAGTGAAAAAATATGGAAAAGTTCAAGGGGTAGGAATACTTTTTCACGGCACTGTATCCTGAAGATAGGTCTTCAATATCTTACTTCAGGATCAGGAGGTTCTGCAGCAGCTAACATTAATAATGCTGGGTCTGGAGGACATTATAACTTCTGTGGGCCACTCTGGAGGACATTAATACTGCTGGGTCTGGAGGACATTATTACTTCTGTGGGCCACTCTGGAGGACATTAATACTGATGTGGGCCACTCTGGGGGACATTAATACTGCTGGGTCTGGAGGACATTAATACTGCTGTGGACCACTCTGGAGGACATTAATACTGATGTGGGCACTCTGGGGGACATTAATACTGCTGTGGGCCACTCTGAAGGACATTAATACTGCTGTGGGCCACTCTGAATGACATTAATACTACAGTGAGCCACTCTGGGGGACATTAATACTGCTGTGAGCCACTCTGAAGGACATTAATACTGCTGTGGGCCACTCTGGGGGACATTAATACTGCTGTGGGCCACTCTGGAGGACATTAATACTGATGTGGGCCACTCTGGAGGACATTAATACTGCTGTGGGCCACTCTGGAGACATTAATACTGCTGTGGGCCACTCTGGGGACATTAATACTGCTGTGGGCCACTCTGGAGGACATTAATACTGATGTGGGCCACTCTGGAGGACATTAATACTGGTGTAGCTCACTCTGGAGGATATTAATACTGCTGTGGGACACTCTGGAGAATTTTATAACTGCTGTGGCCCACTCTGAAGGATATTAATACTGCTGTGGGCTACTGTGGAGGATATTAATACTGCTGGGGGCCACTCTGGAGGATATTAATACTGCTGTAGACCACTCTGGGGGACATTAATACTGTTGTGGTCCACTCTGGAGGACATTAATACTGCTGTAGACCACTCTAGGGGACATTAATACTGCTGTGGACCACTCTGGAGGATATTAATACTGCTGTAGAGCACTCTGGGGGACATTAATACTGTTGTGGGTCACTCTGGAGGACATTAACACTGCCATGGGCAACACTGGGGAACATTATTAATACTGGAGGCCACTATAAGGCTAAATTTACACAACAGTGTTATTTGCTGCTCAGATCCGGACCCATTCATTTCTATGGGGCCGCAAAAGATGAGGACAGTACACCATGTGCTGTCTGCATCCGTTGCTCCATGCCGCGGTCCCACAAAAAGAATAGAACATGTCCTATTCTTGTCTGCAATTGCGAACAAGAATAGGCATTTCTATGATAGCCGCGGCATGCGTGGTCCACAAATAGCGGAACGCACATGGGCCGGTATCAGTGTTTTGCGAATCCGCAAAACACAATGGTCGTGTGGATGTAGCCTAACGGACATTATTAATGCTGGGGGACACTATGGAGGACATTATTATTTCTGGGTTCACTATGGAGGACATTATGTTTACTACAGAGGTTGGGATTTAAATAAAAATGAAAATCATGCATTTTTAATGTCCAGAAAATGGATGCAAAAATGTTTTAAAACTAGCCAGCTTTAAAATGTTAACATGTAAACTTGCTTGACTTGTGGTTGAACCAGTTCTTCAGGTTTGATAAATAATGCTCCACAGTAGTGACCTTTCATACCATTAGTGAAAGCGGCTCCAGTTCATAAAACGCTGCTGATTAAAAGTCACAGTTTAGAAGCAAAAATGTCACCTATTTACACAAAAGCCACAAACAGGAATATTCTAGACGGGGTTTATTCTTGCAGAAGCTGGAAATGGATATTGGTAAAGAGGTTTTCCAACCATAGGCTTTGCTGCTGGTACATTAGATAGGCCACTGATGCCTAGAACAGAGGTGGGTTTAACTGAAATTCCATTCACAACCCTGGGTCAGGGTGGCGCTATTTTGAAAAACAGCTTAAGGCTGGACCATGTACTGGGCAGATATTGATTTGCCGCCAGTTGTATAGAAACTCCTTTTTAAACGGGTTGTCCAGCCTTAACCCACTTTTCAGTCTAACCTGTGCTTCTATACGTTGAGCTCTGGTTCCTTGCTTGGATGTGAGTCATGTGTGTGGTTGCAGCCAATGACCAGCCACATTGGTGACGTGTCTCTCAAGTGGTATGTGACCCATGGATTGGAATTTAAATTATTACAGTGAAATTTTTAAAAAATATTGTTTAAAAATTAAAAAAACAACTGAAAAGTTGTGAGTGCAGGAACGATGCATGCAAGTATATACAGAACAATACTTGAGGCAAATCTGTGAGACTGGGGTGGAGGTTCACCGCCCAGCAGGACCATGTCCAAAATCATTCTGTCATGGCTACTCCGGAGTGGTTTAAGGGGAAATATTTAAATGTCCCAGTGTGCATATGTCAGCGGTGTTACTAGGGTCCAAGTGTATAGCTGAGGCCAATGATTGCAGTGGTGATGTGGGTAACTGGGCAGCACCGTAAACAGACATTGGTAATGAGCGCTGGAATGGCAGGGGATTTATCACGGGAGTAACGGTTCTTTTATTATTTGATGGCATTCACCCAAATGACCCAGATTTTGTGATCTGGAAATCCCTTTAAGGGCTCATGCACACGAGCTAGGACCGCATATTGCAGGTTGGCAAAATGAGGATACCAGCTGTGTGTGTTCTACTTTTTGCAGAACGGGGAGTCCTGCCCTCTATAGAAATGTCCTATCCTTATCCATGGAATGGACAAAAATAGGATGTGTTCTATTTTATTACAGGGCATCTTTTGAAGCCTCATTGAAGTGGATGGGCCCGCATCTGACCTGCAAAAAATGCAGATCGGATGTGGACAAAAAAAATGCACTTGTGTGCATGAGCCTTAAGGGTGAGTTCACACATAGATTTTAATGGTATTTTTGCACACTTTTGCGGTTTTACTGAGATTTTTTGAAGTACTGTAAAACCGTCAGCTGCAGGACACTGAAGGGTTTTTGTAAATAGGTGGCATTTTTTGGCCTTTTTTTAAAGCTGCTAAATAAAATGTGAATTACATAGGCATTAAAAAAAACACAGTTAAAAAAACTGTGAAGAGAGCAGATAGCAGCCGGCAAAGAAAGGGGGCGTGGCCAGTGACGTCTCGTGTACAGACTGTTATCTGAACTCTGAGGCTTGTACACAAAACATCACAGACCAGGGAGATAAGGTGACATCACAGGTCATGTGACCCTCAGTCAACTCTCAGAAACCAGCAGCTTTAGAAACACAAAGTATATGGGAAAGTTGTTATACCTGACAAGTTAGAAACATATAAAGAACAAAAAAATAACTCAGACAACCCCTTTAAGTGGCGCTATACAGATACATTTTATTGGATAACTTAGTGACTATACAACATTTTTAATTACATACAATTACAAAAGTATTCATATCCAGGTGCTGGTTTGAAAAGTGTAGAATATTTTTTGTGGGGTAACCCCTTTAATACAAGACACTTACTAATGTACTGTGATTGTCCATATTGCTCCTTTGCTGCTTTGATTCATTTTTCCATCACATTATACACTGCTCGTATCTAGGGGGTACGACCAACCTGCAATCCAGCAGCAGTGGCCGTGCTTGCACACTATAGGAAACACCACTACCCCATGTGCATTCCCACTGTCCCATCCCACTGTCCCTATAGTGTGCAAGCAGGACCACCACTGATGGATTGCAGTGTGGTCGTAACTGTGGAAATGAGCAGTGTATAATGTGATGGAAAAATGAATCAAGTCAGCAAAGGAGGCAATATGGACAATTACAATACATTAGTAAGTGCTTGTAAACTTTCTCTACATGATAAATGCCACTTTCTGAATTGACACAACCCCTTTACCTCTTTCAGGACACAGCCTATTTTTCATTTTTTTCTTTTTTTTTTTCTCCCTGCCTTCCAAGGGCCATAATTTTTTTTTTGTTCTCTGCTCTTCTGTTTTTATGTAGGACATGTTGGATCTTTAATGGAACAATTTAATTTACCGTAGCTTGTATTGGAAAATGGGAAAAAATGGCAATTTAACATTTATGCATAAAATGTATATTTTTAAAACTTTTTCTTAGTTTTTTTATTGTAACTTTTAGTCCTATATGGGACTTAAATGTGCGATCTCCTGATTGATAGTCCGATAGATCACTATAAAATACTATTCAGTCAGACTGTGCCTTGGGCACAGCTTTGCAGGCAGTCCATTATGACATAGCTAGAAATCCATAAAGTGAACACCAGTACCATTCTTAAAAGCTGTGATGATCCTTTTATCCTTGAGTACAGCAAGCACATAGAAATAATCACGGCACCCCGGCATTAAGGACATGTAGTTTGTCCGAAAAACGTTTACAGTCGGGGTGCCATGATTATTTGTATGTGCTTGCTGTACTCAAGAATAAAGAATCATCACAGCTTTTAAGAACGGTGCTGGTTTTCACTTTGTGGATTACAATAAAGTCGGGAATCGGACTACAACCATGCACGTTTGGTACAATTAAGTTACAGGTGAGCTGGAGCTTACCTTTACATATGAATAGCTAGAAGTCTTCATAAGACCTTAGACTGGCATAGCAACCAATCAGAGTGGTTTTACCTGCGATTTTGCCCTTTCCCGCTGTTTAACATCCCAGATACCACAGTTCCTATTGACTGCTGTATCTGAGGGGTTATATGACCATGATTTTTATTATTTTCAATCCCAGACATTGCGGCTGGGTACCCTCTATATTACACAGTATGGAGTAGGCTCAACAGATGAGACTACTGTATACACTGCACCAATGACATACTGTAACTGTATGTTGTGGTTCATGTAAGGGTTAATGGTTACATTGTCTCATTCTGTTAGCACTAGTTAGTCATTTAGGGGGGGGGTGCACTTTGTTATATATGTTTCTGGGAGCCTCTCTGCTGAGTTAGGCTACTTTCACACTAGTGGCAGCCCGGATCCGGCAGGTGAAGGGTGCCACCGGATCCGTGCTGCCGCAGGGACATGTGTGGGGCCGGAACCGCGCTCCAGCCCCACACATGTCACACAGTACATACACACAGACATATACACATACAAATACATACTTACATGCTCCCGGCAGGTCTCCACAGCACAGTACAGGAGCAGGACGGCGCGCACATAGGGCGATTCCCCACAGCGCCCTCTGCTGGGCGCCGGCTGGAATCGTCCTATGTGTGCGCCGTCCTGCTCCTCCTGCGCTATGGTGACCTGCCAGGAGCATGTATGTGTATATGTCTGTGTATGTTTATGTGTATGTCTGTATATGTGTATGTCTGTATGTGTGTATGTGACGGATCCGTCATGAACTCCATTGAAAGTCAATGGAGGACGGATCTGTTCACCATTGTATCACACCAAACGGATCCGTCCCCATTGACTTTAATTGGGGGTCATTCCGGATCCGTCTTAGTGCGGATGCCTGGACCAGAGGGTCTAGGAGCATTCCGTTGTCTTCAGTTCAGTTTTGCCCCCATTGACAATGAATGGGGACAAAACTGAATCGTTTTATTCCGGTATTGAGCCCCTATGACGGAACTCAATACCGGAATTATAAAACGCTAGTGTGAAAGTAGCCTAAGTTTAGGGTCTACTCTCCTCAGGGACCACCTTCTAGCATTATAAGGGACATTCTGCTGGTTGTAGTCATGGGTTTCAAGCGTACATAAAGAGGGAAAACTTCAGCATAGGGTGCTGCAGCACACTTTCTTTACACTAAGCCATGTCTCTAACTCTGCCCAATGCATAACTATACTCACCCAATCTCACTCACCTGGGGTACATGGCGGTACCAAAACACCTTGCGATAAATGACAGAACCAACTGGTCCTACCACATCCAGTGTGTCGCTGGCTTGTCAGTGTGATGTCCGCTGGGTCTGGAACAAGGTTGCTGTGGTAATAAAGCAAAAAGAATAAACACATAGGGATGGTAACTGCTTCTGTGAAATCCCCAGCAGGGGTCACTTTGCTGGCCATCCCAATTTATAACAGTAATCTAGGGCATTGCTTTCCTCTTAGTGTTACCACACAGTACTAATTCCCAGATTGTGCCCCCTCACAGTACTAATGCCCACATTGTGCCTCCTTCACTGTAGTTATGCCCACATTTTGCCTCCTTCACAATAGTTATGCCCACATTATACCCCTCACAGTAATTATACTCACATTACGCCCCCTCACAGTTATGTCCTCCTTGTGCCCTCTTCACAGTAGTTATGTCCTCCATATTCCTCCTTCACAATAGTTATGCCCTCCTTGTGCCCCTCACTGTAGTTATGTTCTGCTGGTGGCCACTTCACAGTAGTTATGTCCTCCTTGTGCCCCCTTACTTTAGTTATGTCCATCTTGTGGACCCTTCACAGTAGTTATGTCCTCCTTGAACTTCCTCACTGTAGTTATGTCCATGTTGTTGCCCCTTCACAGTAGTTATGCCCTCCTTGTGCCCCCTCACTATAGTTATGTCCATCTTGTGGCCCCTTCATAGTAGTAATGTACTCCTTGTGCCCCCCTCAATGTAGTTATGTCCATCTTGTGGCCCCTTCACAGTAATGTCCTCCTAGTTCCCCCCTCACTGTAGTTATGTCCATCTTGTCGTCTCTTCACAATAGTTATGCCCCCCTTGTGCCCTCTCACTGTAATTATATCCATCTTGTGGCCCCTTCACAGTGGTTATGACGTCATTGTGCCTCCTGCCTCCTCCCTGCAGTTCTGTCCATCTTGTGGACCCTTCACAGTTGTTATGTCCTCATTGTGCCCCCGCCCCTCGCTGTAGTTATTTTCATCTATTGGCCCCTCACAGTTGTTATGTCCTCATTGTCCCCCCGCCCATCACTGTAGTTATGTCCATCTTGTGCCCCTTCATAGTAGTTATATCCTAACTGTGCCCCCTTACTGGAGTTGTGTCCATTTTGTGGCCCCTTCACAGTAGTTATGTCCTTCTTGTGCCCCCCTCACTGTAGTTATGTCCATCTTGTGGCCCCTTCACAGCATCTATGTCCTCCTTGTGCCCTCTCACTGTAATTATATCCATCTTGTGGCACCTTCACAGTGGTTATGTCCTACCTGTGCCCCCTTACTGTAGTTGTGTCCATTTTGTGTCCCCTTTACAGTAGTTATATCCTCCTTGTGCCCCCTTACTTTAGTTATGTCCATCTTGTGGACCCTTCACAGTAGTTATGTCCTCCTTGCACCCTATTCACTGTAGTTATGTCCATCTTGTGACCCCTTCACAGTAGTTATGTCCTTCTTGTGCCCTCTCACTGTAGTTACGTCCATCTTGTGCCTTCTTAACTGTGGTTATGTCCTCCTTGTGCCCTCTCACTTAGTTAGGTCCATCTTGTGGCCCCTTCACAGTTGTTACGTCCTCCTTCTGCCCCCTTACTTTAGTTATATCTATCTTGTGGCCCCTTTACAGTAGTTATGTCCTTCTTGCGCCCTCTCACTGTACTTCTGTCCATCTTGTGGCCCCTTCACAATCATTATGTCCTCCTTCTGTCCCCTTACTGTAGTTATATATCTATCTTGTGGACCCTTCACAGTAGTTATGTCCTCCTTGTTCCCCCCTCACTGTAGTTATGTCCATTGTGTCACCCCTTCACAGTAGTTATATCCCATGTCCTCTTTGCACCCCCATCACTGTAGTTATGTCCTCCTTGTGCCCCCTTGCAGAAGTAATATCCACCTTTGGCCCCCAGTGCCCCCTTCAGCTCCATTAAAAAAAAAACACAGAAATACTCACCTATTTCCCTGATGACCGCACATCCGGCATTCCCAGTTGCAGCAGCACAACCTGGTGACGCACACATTGCGCTGATGGCTGTGCAGAAGGCTGATTCCCGGGATTTCACCGCTCCTCCCACAGAGCCAGCTCCACGATGTGTGGACTGCTGGGGTGAACCAGAGCTCAGTGGAATGCTCCCTGTTTCACCGTCTAACTGAACTGCCCAGCGGAGCATGTGCCTTGGTTGCCCTCCCCCTCGCTACACCCCTGAATAGATTTATCAACACTCCCAGGAGATTAAGACCTCTACATCTAGATACCACATCATCAGCACAGAACCAGGCTTCTCATTCCTGTGCTAATGATTTGTAATCTGGCCGCAGTGGGTCCAGAGCCCCCAGGAGGACTGCAATTAATAAAGCTATGTACATAGCGATACTACCTGTCTCTCAAGATGATAAGAACAACTTACCGTACTCATTCTGCCACAACCTCTTTGTTGAGTGGTGGTTTCACTGAAGCATGAGAGGAGGACTCACGGGTGAGGAGGAGGAGTCAAGCAGAAATACATGATGCCGCTAGAAGCAGGACTACCAGATGCAGCAGTGCTCACCTGCAATGCTCTTGTGCAAAGGAACTTTGGACATTTGTAATAATTTGCCTCTATAGATACGTATTATGCAAAGCCATCAACTCACTTCTTTAGTGCACTTGGAAGGATTAACTTGCACTGTGTTTTATGCATTTTATGTTTATTGAAATGTATTTTGTTCATTTGCCCTGTTATTGTACTTCATCTCCACTGCACTGTGGAAAGGGTTAATGCACAGCCAGATAATACTGAGAGACTTTGGGACTTTCTAGCTATACAATTAAAAGTTACTATAAGGAACTATTCACATTTTTTTTGTAGGGAAAATAACAAACACACTGACCTTTTCACTTTCTGGTTTAGATGTTATTTACTGATGTTATTTGTCTGAAGACTTGAATATATTTGAAAAAACTTCTTAGTCATTCCCATAGGCTTGTATTGAAACTCTATGATCATATGAAATTGCAACATTGCACAAGTGACCATAGAAGACGCTGAGATGGGTAGCATTTGGCCAGGGTACCAGCCTTCTTAGAGAGAAAGAGGGACAGCTAGTTCAGGCCTTTCCTTGGCACAGAACCTTCTTCTGCCAGGTAGGAGGTTGGAGAAGCCAGTCCTATGCCTTGCCTGTATTGTTTTGAACTTGAGTTCCTCCAGTAAAGAAGTACACTGGTTTACTGCAGACCCTGACTCTCTGGACTTATTTCCCATTGGGGTGCACCACGTCTTACCATTTCCTGACGAAGAGCAGCAATACATAGTGACACCTCAATGGTGTCTGGAGGACCCAGTGTAGCATTGATATCACCCCAAGGCATAAATGAAGATAAATTTGGCAGGGCAGTTGACCGTGCCCCCATCCCAACCTTGCCTTGTCTCCTTGGCAAGGTTTGGAAAGTGGTAAGGGTGGCATAAAACTGATAGACGTAACAATTTTTTTAAAAGTTGCAGTTAAAACGTCACACCTGAAATGTTTTAACGCCATTTTTCAGGCGGAAGGGAGATGAAAAATCTTCCCTGATGTGTGGCATCTTGGAGCAATTTTCCCCATTAACTTTAATTAACATACCAGCCACCTAGTGAAAACTATGTGGTCTCCCATAACATCACCATGTAGAGTAGGGATCAGCAATCTCCGAAACTCCAGCTGTTTTGAAACTACAACTTCCAGAATCTTCCTTTGACTTTTATGGAAGTTGTAAGAACAATTGTTTTAATCTGCATGCTGGGAGTTGTAGTTTCATGGCAGCTGGAGTGCCAAAGGTTGCTGATCCCTGATGTGGAGGATGTACTATACATAATATAGATATGTTATGAACTTTACAGATTTATTCTGTATTATTAGAAAGTTGTATGGGTTAGGGTCTTTATGAAGATAGCCACAATAAAACAAAAAATGTTCTACTGCACTTATTTCTTCTGGACTTGTGAAAATGTGTAATATATTGAAGTTCTCTGGTGCTGGATTATCAGGCTTTTTGGATGGCAGAGTTCTGGGTAAAGGAATTTTCTTGTGTATAGTTATATACCGCTATATAGTATGGTTACACCTACTGACACATCATTAATCCCTGAAAATGACTCCTCAATCGATGGCATATCATCAGTCTGTGAGAGAGCGCTCACATCACTGATGTCCTGTTGAGGAATTTCTGTGTCAAGCTATTAAAGACCCTAAAGAGTGTACCCCGCTGCTGTGAACCTAGTGCCTATTTTCACCTGGTGACAACCCTGTGTCTATCTATAACCTGTGAAGATGGAGCCATCTACGCCATCCTGGAAGGTCTTACTCATCATGGAAGGTTTCAGACTGCAATAATTGTCATTGACAAGAGCAGTTTGTGTCACCAGTTGAAACTACAATGTGTGAAAGCAAGTTCTTTCAGCATTTATCATGTGTGCTCCAGTATGAACGTGTGCCACCCATTTCACCTGTGCTCACGTGTAGTGGGTGTGACACCCTCTCACAAACAGGAAGAGATACTGCTCTGTGGAGCTGTCTCTACTCTCAGGTCGCTGACTCTGGGACCTTTGGATTACTCTCAGGACTAGACATTGATTTCAGTTTTAGTTACTTTATTACTTGTGACCATTTCCTTATCTACTCAGATGATTTTCACTTTGCTGTAACTCCTACTCCCAACATCTGCTGCTGTGTCTCCTTCTTTTACTTCCTCTTCTCTGTCTCAAGACTTTGAGTCTGATCTGATTCATTGTCATAAAACTTCTTCTCTGTACTCTCTTCCACAGTTCTTCATCTTGCCATTATATACAAGTCTCCTTTATCTTGGAGCCTCTCCTTACACTGGTCTGAACTCGATCTTAATTCTTTTGCTCCCTCTGTACCCATGCATGCATTACATGGAGGGCACAGTGCCAGTCTTGACAGGAAGACAATGGAGAGGCTCATACAGAAACTGGATGGATTGTCAAAGTTTAGCGGGGTTCCTCAACTGCAGAGGAGTCACCCCTACCTTCCAGACATTACCCGAGATATGAAGGACCATCTGCGCCAAATTCTAGACAAGACCTCGGACCTGAGTCGTAACCAGTACCTGCAGGTGACAGTGAACAGTCTGCTCAGCAAGACCGTGCAATGTGCTGAAATGGTCAAAAAGGAAGGGGCAGCGGCCAGGTAAGTGCAACGACCGGAGAGTCTTCTACAAAAGTAGTCAAGGTGTATTTGCCATTTATTTTTTAGGACTGTACTATTTGTCTATTGCGGTAACACGCTAGGTAAACATACAGAGGCACAGATCATGATATTGTTTCATGTTGTACCAAATGACAAACTCACCCCTGCTACAAATATACAACGCATAGAAAGACACAGTATTATACATTATTATATTCATTGTACCTTCCCATATTCCGTCCTCATTGTTGTAGTGATACAGAGAAATCCTACATGGGGGACTAGTGGAGAGGAAACATTCAGATACAAGTGAATGTGGGTGAACACTGGTGCCAAGAGCCAGGACAAATCAACCCAGGGCATGTGTATCTAGTGCCATGTGCAGGTAAAGCTGCTAATCCAAGGCATCCTAATCATGAATCAATTAATACATCTCCATGATACAGAGGTGCATGTCCATATGGAATTGTCCAAAACTAGTGAGATCCATAGTCCCCATGGAACGGGATCCAGATTCATCGTTTACTGATTCATCACCGTTCAGTTCCCTATTGCATTATTAAATGGAAGGAAATATGAATCCCAATATAATCAGGCAATGCTAAACTCGTCTTCTATGCACCATGATAAGGTCGCCTGCAGTCTAGAGGTAACCCCATGTGATATCCTGATGAGATAATTAGCTCCAACTTGTGTTTCAATTCTCCCAGTCCAGGTATGCTCAAGCTGCGACTCCCAGCATGCCCTAATAGGTGTAGGCTGTTCAGGCATAATGGGAGTTAGAGTTTTGCAACAGCTGGAGGGCCACAGGTTGGCCATCTCTGTCCTAGTCTGTCTGTCTGTACTACAGTCTTGGTTCTTGCCTGCTTTCTTCCTGCATCCATCTCTACCCAATCCGCAATCTCTTCTAGTTTCTCTAGTTCTGTGTTACCATTACAGTATCTGTAGTTCCAGACTGTCCAGACTTCTTCTGCGATGTAGCTTCTCTGCATCCAGCCAAGTTTCCTACAGGCAAGTCCAGCCTAAAACCACATAATCAGTATAAGTGACTGCGGTGCGTTTTTGATAGCTTTTCTGTGCCTAGAGCCTCTGCTGCTTGCATTGGTGTCCCTGACCCCAGTGGGTCAGCGAAAACTATTCTGGAACTATCCCAAGAGGAAGTATTCTGGTTGCTCCCCTGCAGCGAAGTCCAGATCTCTGTATAGGAGTTAAAGGGGTTATGCAATGATATAATGACCCCCAATGTCCTGAAACCTCATACAGGTCATACTTACCCTGCTCCCTGGCACCTGCGTCAATCCTGATCCCCGCACAGCCACCGCTGCATCTCCCCGTTTCGTGGATCAAAACATCCTGTGATATGGGGGGGAGGGGGGTGCCGGGGAGCAGGGTAAGTATAACCTATATGAGGTGCCCGGGCATTATAGGGGATGGATAACCCCTTTAAAGGGTGAATATGAGGGGAGTGTCAAAATAATGCACTTAGGGGGTCATTTATTAAGACCAGCGTTGTAGGTACTGGTTTTAATAAAGCCCCTGCACTGGCATAACTAATCGCTGAAGTTATGAAGAGGCACCAGTCTACACTCACTGATCCTGACAACTTTGCTATATGTGTTTTCAGGGCAGGTAGGATTTTCCCCAAACTGGGGCATGACCCTGGTGTTTTTGTGATCTCTTCCTCCTATTAACTTTAATGGGAAAATACAACATTAAACAGAACACTTGCACTTAGTTTATGGTGGCTTGTTATTGCATATAATACATTGACTCCGTTATATTTATTGCCCAATATAAAAAGCAGTTACAGTAGTTACTGCTAATATACAATGTGACAGTGGAGATGTGCCCCGGAAAAGCGGCTGTGAACCAAACGCACATGTGTGACATCAGGATACGCAGGAAACCTTGAATTCAAGGAAATATACTGGCTAACAAAGCTCAGGAAAATACTTCCTTATTGCAGCTAAAAAAACTGCATCACTGCAAATACAATATTTGAAGTAATTACAACAGATGGATATTGAGTTAACCCCTTCTCAACCTCCCACTTTAAATTGGGTATTTAAATATGGTGCTCGCTCACGAGCGTCAAAGCCACTGGGTGCCTGTTGTTTCAAACAGCAGATACCCGGGCTAATGTATGTGATTGACGATAATGTCGATCTCAAGTATTTAACCACTGAGATCTGGGAGCTTAAAAACCTGGTAGCTCATGCTCTCGACCGTGCAACAGCTCCCCTGGCGGGTATCAGGGGAGGTAGTTTGTTTGTGCAGCACCCTCAGTCCTCCTGAATGATCCCAAGGCTAGCTATTCTCTTCAATATATTTATTAATGATCTTGTAGATGGCTTGCACAGTAAAATATCAATTTTCGCAGATGACACTAAACTGTGTAAAGTAATTAACACAGAAGAGGACAGTTCACTGCTACAGATGGATCTGGATAGACTGGAGGCTTGGGCAGACAATTGGCAGATGAGGTTTAACACTGACAAATGTGAATGGGGAAATGGGGAAAATTGGCTTCTACCTCACAGGGTTTTTTTGCCTTCCTCTGGATCAACTTGTAGGATAACAGTCTGAACTGGATGGACAGATGTCTTTTTTCTGCCTTATAATCTATGTTACTATGTTATGTTATTATTTAGGACCTCGTCACATGGTTGCAAGCTCTGGATAAATGGTGCCGCCACAGCATATTGCTGCAGTATTTTGCATGGCAGTTTGGGCCTCTCTCTGAGACCCACAGAGGTATGAAGGTTTCAAAAGAGTGTTCATCTTGACCAGGTGTGGGTGAAGAACACAGAACAGGTGCAGATCTTTCCATTACACCCGTCTCTGTGTTGGCTTCACTACTGGTTTTGGCTCACAATAACTGATAGAAATAACTGACTAAATAATTGAAGTGTGAACTCAGCCTTAGGCTACTTTCACACTAGCCTTTTAAAATTCCGGTATTGAGTTCCGTCATAGGGGCTCAATACCGGAATAAAACGCTTCAGTTTTGTCACCATTCATTGTCAATGGGGACAAAACTGAACTGAAGACAACGGAATGCTCCTGAAAGCATTCCGTTCCGTCTTCAGACCGGAGAACAAACCGCAGAATGCTGCGGTTTGCTCTCCGGTCCAGGCATCCGCACCAAGACGGATCCAGAATGACCCCCAATGCAAGTCAATGGGAACGGATCCGTCTGGTGTGACCACAATGGTAACCGGATCTGTCCTCCATTGACTTTCAATGGAGTTCAGGACGGATCCGTCACCTACACATACAGACATACATACATACAGACATACATACAGACATACATACATACACATACACATAAACACATACATACTTACATACTCCAGGCAGGCAGGCAGGCCGCACGTCTTCATGCCCAGGAGGCGCGCTGCTACGACGATTCCCTACAGCGCCCAGCAGAGGGCGCTGTGGGGAATCGTCATAGCTGCGAGCCTCCTGGGTGTAAAGACATGCGGCCTGCCTGCCTGCCTGCCTGGAGTATGTAAGTATGTATGTGTTTGTGTGTATGTGTGTGTATGTATATGGTACTGTGTGACATGTTCCGGCCCCACACATGTCCTTGCGGTAGTCTGGATCCGACGGCACCCTTCACCTGCTGGATCAGGACTGCCGCTAGTGTGAAAGTAGCCTTAGCGAGACATTTAACCGGATTGTCCAACATTATATCATTATATCAGACCTCACAGAGTAGCTGTCTCATGGTGGTAATCATACTTACCTTGTCCCTGCCGCTGGGTCCGATTTCTATTGCTCCATGGACAGCCCTTCATCTCCCTGGTGCGCAGATATCAACATCATGTTCATGGTGGGCACGTGACCAGTCCAGCCAGTGACCTGCTCCCCTTGCATAACAACAAATGGTCACGTGATGCAATCGGACAAGGTCACCACTGCAATCAGCCATGTCCCCACCGCGTTATCAACAGTATGTTGATATCAGGCAACAGGGAGACGAATAGCCAACCAGGGAATGATAATGACCGAACAGAATTCTTCTCTGACACCAGCAAGGAAATGGAGGCAGGTTGGTTGGTGACAATTCAGCACTTAGATGATACTGGCCTAGTAGTTTGGTGATGGATGACTTGGCTGTAGTCCCTCACCTTACAGTAGTGTCTGTAGATGCTGAAATAGCACATTACTCTGCTATCTGGACTCTTCAGATAGAAGTAGTTATCTCTCGAGTCTGTCACAGGAGCAGGAGCACTGCAGGTTGCTTCCTCTCCACTCTCTCAGGATAGGATCCCCCCCTCCTGGCAGGAAGCAGGACCAGCTTTTACAGAATACAGTATAGCACTGTATCACATTTTTGCATAACATGAGGCCTAAGGCTGAAAAGTATGTAATTCCATCTAGTAAAAGCTATTCTTCCACAGTGTTGATCCAATATAAGACAAAACAACCCACATAAGACAGGAGCCAACCGTTTCATACTAGGGACTCTAAATATGACAATATATTCCTCTAATATTCACATCCTGGTAGATTATTTCTTACAAGAATTGCCCCTTTAAAATCTTTGAACTGGTCAACTTTTTACTATAGAGCTGTCTCACTGCTCTTACAGTAAAGAATATCTTCCATGTTGATTGTGAAAACTTGTGTCCCCTATTTACATGGGTCAATACATGTAATCATTAGCTCCATTTACATGCAGCAATCCTTGGGGATCTATTACCAGTCCTGCCAGTCAGATGTTTGAATGGGCAATGCTGGAGCCTCTATGTTATTACATTGATCCAGACATCAGTTCATCCTGCCAAAGGTCATACTTTTAGCAGTGGAGGAGCAGGGTACTACAGCTATGTCCCACTTGAGTGAATGGCATATTGATGCAATTCCTTGCCCTGCCAATATAAGTATGGCATTTGGCAGTATGAACCAACCAGACAAAGGTCAACAATGAAGAGGCTGCAGTGCTTATATGTGCACCGGGACCAGCCCACTCCTACCAAGAGGGGAGGGACAGATTTTTTAAACCCTTTCCCTGCCAACCTTTCCTTGCTGGTAGTAATGGACAGGAAACAAACATTAAATAACAATATAAAATTAGTATTTGCTGGATTACCCCTTTAAGCCACATTCCCGATCTGTCCAACAATTCCCACAAACATCCTAAAAGCAACCGATATCATACCTCCAAACCATCCCGGATCCAGAGGGACAGTCCCGGGTTGCAGTGGCTGTCCCGGTACGGGGGAGGTATGTCTGGGTTTATGGCAGCTCTCCCTGCATCCATAGGATGCAGAGACAGTTGCCTGTATGGTGATGAAGCAGAGAGCCGGCATCGGCTCACTACTTCATCCATAATCCCTCCCATGCCCCGTGCAGGCTCTCCATACCTCCCTGCCGCTCTCCACACCTTCGGTCAGGGCAGGGGGGCGGGGCCGTCCGACAGTCAGCCTTGGGTCCGCCCCCTCCAGACTAGAGAAGACGATGTCCTGCTGGTGAAGCTGCTAGGTAAGTATATGGTGTTTATTTTTTTAACTTTCTGTGAGTGGCACAATATAGGCATATTACTGGGGGCATAGCTGGGCATATTACTGAGGGCACATAACAGGGCATATAAGTGGGGGCAGATAACTGGGCATATTACTGGGGGCACATAACTGAGCATATTACTGGGGGCACAGCTGGGCATAATAATGGGGGCACATAACTGGGAAATAATTACTATGTGGGGCAGTAAGGGAACTGGGTGGGATTAGGTGTATAGTTATGTTTTGGGTGGAGTTAGAGGCGTGGCCTAGTGCTGAAAAAATTTGCAGCATCACGCTTCTCCATTTCCAACGTTGGGAGGTATGCTATATATGTCATATTTGCATAAGCACTGACCCTTGAAGATCATTTGCGAACAATTTTTCCAAATATGAGACAGCTCGGAGATTACATAAAGGGGAATACAGTTAGTATTTGTAGTTCTCTTGGATGGTAGGAAACCCCTAGGTATTTTTCATCCACTTTCTGGGGGTAGGAGAGGGAACTGCAGACAATATAATGATTATGAGCATGCAGAAGGAGGAATATGCATTATATATTAGGTTGGAAATGCCATGTTTGATTTTGTCATTTGTGACCACATTTAGAACATAGGAGCTCATTTAGGTTCAGGTGGAGTTTTTGCAACCTTTTTGCAATGTTTTGGTCTCTCTCTACATTGATTCTGCTAGAGTTCCATTTTGTAGATGAAAACTCCAGATTAGACCGGGATTATAGAACATTTACTACTTGTAACTTTTTAAAATGTCAAAAAAAGGTTTCATACAAACCCCTGGTCTACGTTTACACCTGAAGGTGTAAACCAAATTACACTCACGACACATATATTATTATGGTGCATCAGTTCATAAATTTGGTACAGACACACAAAGCAAAGCTAGGCTTAAAACTGACACAAAAACAACCAAAAATGATAAATTAAGCCCCATAGTGTCTGGGTTTCTGCTCTCAGCATACTTTCAAGAACTTTCTATGTACACTCAAGTGTTAGCTTTATTTCTACTTTCTGAGAACAAATACAGTAAGTGGACATGCTCCAGTACAAATGAAGATTTGTCAAATAGGAATTTGTCATATACTGTAACTCTTTGAAACTGCATAATCTATGCATGGGTGAGGAGTCTCTGGATTCTCAGTCACATACTGTATATGAGCATCCCCAAATCTGAGGAAGCTCCCTCCACCATTGGATTGACACAAACGGACATCTTGCCCAGCCCTGACAATCTTGCTATTGTGCCGCTGCTCCAAGTACCACTGCAAGCACAAAAGTGGTGCTTCTGCTATTGGGGAGATTTACAAAGTGAAATGTGCCATAATTTCAGCCTAATTTGTTAAAAAAAAAAAAAACTGGACTATAGACCTAGTGTCAGATTTACTATATGTTTTAGACACGTTTTAAGCCTCCTTAAGAGTTTTAAAAGTGTCTAGGAAAAGGGGTGTAAAATTTTGTTTCAAAAAGTAAGGGTGGTTTCACACTTGTTGCAAAGTTCCCGATATCCGTCCTAGCTGGATACTGCCATTTACCACCAGACCCCACCACTGGTTTTTGTCCAGCTGAAACCTGGCATGCATACCTGAAACCGTCCAATCCCCGCTGGATCCCATTATAGTCAATGGGCTCCAGCAGTGCATGGCACTATCTGGCTATGCCACATACGGTGATCTCCGACAGGTTGTTCCGATGCTGGATAGCTTTACCCCATGTGTGAAAGTAGCCATAGCCAACCGAGAAGAGGAAGATTAAATTAGCACGTCTAGCAAGGTGCACCAAGTCTGTCATGCAAGATGAGTGATAAATTTGCCCTGTCCTCTGCCTGTCTGAGTTTATGAAAATACTGAATAATCTCCCCGGTATGTGTATAAACTTTAATTCCAAGTAAAACTAGATGATTATTCAAAAACTAGTAAAACTAGATATCCACAGCCAGGGGTGTAGCTAAAGGCTCATGGGCCCTGGTGCAAGAGTTCAGCTTGGGCCCCCCCCCCCAGCGCTGGTGCACCTAGCTTTTCTGCCGGCCAAGTCAAAACCTGAACCCCCCCCCCCATGCCAAATTATCACCCTAACCTTTTTCCTCCTAACATTACATATATCACTACAGAACATACAGGGTAAGGCTACATTCACACCACAGTTGTTTTTGCGGCCTCCGATCTGCATATTTTTCGGCTCAGATGCGGACCCATTCACTTAAATGTACACTGTGTGCTGTCCGCATCTGTATGTCCATTCCTATTTTTGTCCGTTTTGCAGACAAGGATAGGCATTATTACAGTGGATCTGCAAAAAAAACGGATGCCATACGGAACATCATCCTTTATTTGCAGATCCGCAATTTGCAGACTGCAAAACACAATGTTCGTGTGAATGTAGCCTAATACAGCGCCCCATACCTCTTACATCCAGTATAATACAGCGCCCCATACCTCGTACATCCAGTATAGTACAGCGCCCCATACCTCTTACATCCAGTATAATACAGCGCCCCATACCTCTTACATCCAGTATAATACAATGTCCCATACCTCGTACATCCAGTATAATACAGCGCCCCATACCTTGTACATCCAGTGTAATACAGCGCCCCATACCTCTTACATCCAGTATAATACAGCGCACCATACCTCTTACATCCAGTATAATACAATGCCCCATACCTCGTACATCCAGTATAATACAGCGCCCCATACCTTGTACATCCAGTATAATACAGCGCCCCATACCTCTTACATCCAGTATAATGCAGCGTCTCATACCTCTTACATCCAGTATAATACAGCGCCCCATACCTCTTACATCCAGTGTAATACAGCGCCCCATACCTCTTACATTCAGTATAATACAGCGCCCCATACCTCTTACATCCAGTATAATACAGCGCCCCATACCTCTTACATCCAGTGTAATACAGCGCCCCATACCTCGTACATCCAGTATAATACAGCGCCCCATACCTCTTACATCCAGTGTAATACAGCGCCCCATACCTCGTACATCCAGTATAATACAGAGCCCCATACCTCTTACATCCAGTATAATACAGCGTCTCATACCTCTTACATCCAGTGTAATACAGCGCCCCATACCTCGTACATCCAGTATAATACAGCGTCTCATACCTCTTACATCCAGTGACATCTCCTCTGATGTAGATCTTCTCTTTCCTCATCTTCTCCTTTCAGACCAGACGCCATTTTTCAGCAATTTCTCATCTCTGCAGTTTGACAGAAAAAAATCTTAGTTTACTACTTTTCCATCATCCTCCCGTCTTCTGGACAAATCATCCTACCACCCCCAGTACTGTGCCACTAGTACCACACAGATAGTGCCCTTCAATAATTATTGGCACACAGTGTCCTAAAATAACTGCGTCCAGCAAATAGTGCCCTGTAATAGTGTAAACATAACTTTCCCCCTGAAATAACTGCGCCCCCAGTGCCCCCATGTGCCAGTAAAAATGCCCCCAGTGCTCCCGTGCCATTAAGAAAAGCCCCCAGTGCCAGTAAAAATGCCCCCAGTGCCCCCATGTGCCAGTAAAAAATGCCCCCAGTGTCCCCATGTGCCAGTAAAAAAAGCCCCCAGTGCCAGTAAAAATGCCCCCAGTGTTCCCGTGCAATTAAGAAATGCCCCCAGTGCCAGTAAAAATGCCCCCAGTGCCAGTAAAAATGCCCCCAGTGCTCCCGTGCCATTAAGAAATGCCCCCAGTGCCAGTAAAAATGCCCCCAGTGCCAGTAAAAATGCCCCCAGTGCTCCCATGCCATTAAGAAATGCCCCCAAGTGCCATTGAGAAATGCCCCCAGTGCCAGTAAGAAATGCCCCCAGTGCCCCCATGTGCCAGTAACAAATGCCCCCAGTGCCCCCATGTGCCAGTATCAAGTGCCCCCATGTGCCTGTAATAATTCCCCCAGTGCCAGTAAAAATGTCCCCAGTGCCCCCAAAAATGCCCCCAGTGACCCCATGTGCCAGTAAAAATTCCCCCAGTGCCTGTAATAATGCCCCCAGTGCAGGAAAATTGCCCCAGTGCCCCTATTTGCCGGTACAAATGCCCCCAGTGCCCCCCCATGTGCCAGTAAAAATGCCCCCAATAGAGCTCCCTCCGGTCCAAGACTACAACAATAAAAAAAAAATAAACACTTATACTTACCTCCATGGAGCTGGCAGCGATGCGATGCAGGCCTCTTCCGGCCTGTGTCCCGCGCTGTACGGCTCAGGCGGTGCGATGACGTCATTGCGCCGCCTGAGCCGGCCTCTGATAGGCTGCAGGCCTAGTGCCTGCAGCCTATCAGAGGAACAGGCAGGGGAGACGCCTCTCCCTCCCCTGCGCCGCAATACAGGCATCTGTATCGCCGTCCTGGAAGCGCTCATCTCGCTCTGCCCCGCCGCCCGCAACTATGTGCAGGGCCGCGCCGCACCTGCCTAATTGGCGGTGCGGCCCTGCAAGTTGCAAGAGAGGCCCATGGGGCCCCCCTGGCTTAGGGGCCCGGTCGCAACTGCGACTGCTGCGACCCCTATAGCTACGCCACTGTCCACAGCATCTCTGTCACAGTTCACACTGCAGCTGCGGTGGGTCTTGCATAGTTCTGTGTCCACCCTACTGCTGCTGGATTGCAGGGTGGTCGTAACCCCTGGATATGAGCAGTGTGTAATGTGATGGAAAAATGAATCCAGCCAAAGACGTAGGCAATATGGATAATCACAATATATTAGTAAGTGCCTTGAATTAACTTCTTCTACATGATAAATGCCACTTGCCGAGGTGAGACAACCCCTTTAATATTGTAGCAATGTGCAGTCAGCAACTTGACATTGTTGCCCAGAATACACTGCATCCCCCTCTTCTTAAAGAAAAGGCATTTTTACTTGAACAGTAGCAATGACAATAACAGATTGTTATGTGAGATTACTTGACCAGTGAACCAAATAACATGTTAAAGTTGAAACACCTGTCCATACACATAGTTTTTAGGGTATGTGGGTGGATTTTTTTGCTCACTCATGGTGCTTCTGCTGTTGTTGCTTGGAGTCAGAAGTACCAGCAGTACCACCACTACTTTCTGCTGGCTCACAATCTTCCATCACTTGACTTTCTCACTCAACAAATTTCTTTACGAATGATAAATGAATGCCACAGAATTGTGCTTCTCTCTGGATCCTCCAGGACCACTGAAGTACCTCTTTTTCCCTTTAATAGATAGGGTTCAGGCCCAAACGAAGGAGAATGTTTGTTAGACGTTTTAAAGTAATGTTTTATCGCCTTGTGTGAGCACTCTTTTCTGATAGTGGTGTAGGTGTTCACATACTGTCCACCGCAAATCTTCCTTTCTTCATCAACTTCCCTTGAATTTTCAAGACCAGTAGGAGCTGAAATCCCTATATGTGGCAATTTTGTCTTGAATCTGCAAATATAAAGAAGTTCAGCAGGGCTACTCCTGTAGTAGAATGAGGAGTTGTACAATAAGCTAAAAGAATATTCCACAGTTCTGTCCTGTCGCTTTCCTCCAAATCAGCATTTTGTAAAGTTGTAATTTAAGTCCATTCCTGGCGCTCCATTTCCCCATTAGCTTGTGGTCAGTATGGGGGGATGTATAAATGTACAATACCATTCGACTTTAGATAACCCTGAAATTCGATGGAAGTAAACTGGGAGCCATTTTCATTTACAATCATATGAGATAATTGCTGAGTTGTTAAGTAATTTTTGAGTGGTTTTTATTCAGAATTTATTGGTCTACAATACTCAATTCATGCTTAACTCTTTGATATGGTGAACTGCAGTGACTCCATGTTTTTTGCCTTATACATTCTCATATTTGTGAAATTTCAATATCTGGCACTGAACATTCCTCAACCTCATATGGGGTCGATGCATGGGGAACAGCTTCAGCAGCAATAAACAAATATACTCATCTACTAGGTTCTGTGATAAAGACTGAGGCAATCATATTTGCCACAAGTAATCCCTGGTTATAGAACTGCAGATAAGACTGATTTCGCAACAGCTTCTGAGGCTCCTCTTAGAGCCTTGGTCTTAGATTCCATCACATTTAACAGAAAAAATAGTATTTTTTTTTCTGCTAAAACATGTAACATGACAGAACCTGGTAGGCCCCATTAAAGTCAGGGTGGTCCGTCACACACCTCTTGTGTGCAAGAGATGTGCAAAAAAACTGTTCTAAACATTATTAATGGAGTCACAATGCTGTAATGATGCTGGTTATCCACAAGACAACAGAACTGGACTTCACCTATAGCAGTCACCTTTCCCAATTACTAAAGGTCCCTTTACACAGGTAGAGAATCTTAAAGATCATCGCTAACAAGCGTTCATAGGAACACTCTCTGGCAGCGTACCACCGATTATCCAATGAATGATCGAAACGTTTATGCGTACACAAAGATCACAGTTTGCTGGCAGCAGATTGTGCTGTCTAATCATGATCTGCTGCCGGCAAACAACAAGTCAGTATGGGGAAGAGCAATAGCATTAGTGATCGCTCCTCCCCATACTCTGAAGGAGATTGCTGCATGTAAATGTACCGGTCTTCTCCACCAGCGAGTAGCAGATTGTTGGGAAGGAATGCTTCCTGATCATCTTCTGTTCTCTCGTCCCATGCAGAAGGACCTTTACATTGTCTCTTGATCAGATATCCCCAGGACTTACAGTAGGGCAGAATTGCAAAACAACCAGACATTCCCAGACATTCCCAAGAGACATGATTGAAGCATGTAACAATAGTAGAAGACAACAATGTGCTGAAATAAACTCACCGATAGATGACCAGAACCAACTGATGATACGTAGCCACAGATGGAGACACTAATGGAGTAGATGAGATACGGTAATGGCATACAGTTTGAGAGAAGGTAAATGGCAGTCAAAAGAAATAAATATAGTCTGAACTGATCCTGCTCTGAAATACAAACCAGTAAGATAGCCAAGAAAAATAAAAAAAACTTCGGTGCATCCAGCGCCAGTTCTAAATGTAAGACAGTTTCCTAGCTGTCTTACATTTAGACCATTTCCTACACCTAAACCAGGCATAGAAAATTCTGAATGAGATGGACCTGGCGCCCCCTCTCTTTACCCGCCCACACCACCCCCACTTTTTTGCACTTAGCGTGAGCAGAAAAGAAGCTGCAGATTCTTCTGCACCATTGCATGCAACAGAATCTGCGCCAGATATATACGCCACAAAAGTGGAGTATATCTGGTCATAAGAATTTGGAAACAAATCCACCCAAGATACATTATCACCAGCAATCAGGGAACCAAAAAGCCAGTACCTTTAAAAGCTAATCAACATGAGGTCCCCCTTAAATTAACCAGGCCAAACTAGGCGAAAACCTAACCCAAGTACAGGTAACAAACCACGTTAAACAGGCAAGGAAAAGGCGAAGAAATCCCTGCTGTGTGTACCAAACACGTGAATTAAATCTAAAGGTGGATTAAGACAGGTTATCAGGGATGAATGTTCCTGCGAAAGCTGTTTGCCAAAATCTGCCCTTGTGAAGATGCAGCCTATCACTCGATGAAAGAGAAAAACGCTCGTTCATCAGGTGAAACTGTTGTCCATGCAGGCATCTAAATTATCGTTTCTGGGCAGCAGTTTGCGCGGCCTAAACAGTGATCTGATAACCAGAAACAATGCAGCTGTATGAGGACAAGCAATCCATACTATGGAGGTGATCACTGCATGTAAATGCAGCACTTCACCTCGAATTAAAGGGGTTGTATCAAAACTTGTAATTGAATTTAATTTCTGCTCTTTTCTGAGCTCAAAATCCAGTGGGTGGTCTTACATAGTAACATAGTTTATAAGGCTGAAAAAAGGCATCTGTCCATCCAGTTCGGCCTGTTATCCTGCAAGTTGATCCAGAGGAAATCAAAGAAAACCCCTGTGAGGTAGAAGTCAATTTTCCTCACTTTAGGGGAAAAAATTCCTTCCGGACTCCAACCAGGCAATCAGAATAACTCCCTGGATCAACGACCCATCTCTAGTAACTATAACCTGTAATATTATTACACTCCAGAAATACATCCAGGCCTCTCTTGAACTCTTTTAGTGAACTTACCATCACCACCTCCTCAGGCAGAGAGTTCCATAGTCTTACTGCTCTTACCGTAAAGAATCCTCTTCTATGTTTGTGAAGAGGATTCTTTCCTCCAGACGCAGAGGATGTCCCCTCATCACAGTGACAGTCCTGGGGATAAATAGATCATGGAAGAGATCTCTGTACTGACCCCTGATATATTCATACATAGTTATTAGATCTCCCCTCAGTCGTCTTTTTTCTAAAGTGAATAACCCTAATTTTGATAATCTTTCTGGGTACTGTAGTCCACCCATTCCAGTTATTACTTTAGTTGCCCTCCTCTGAACCCTCTCCAGCTCTGCTATGTCTGACTTGTTCACAGGAGCCCAGAACTGTACACAGTACTCCATGTGTGGTCTGACTAGTGATTTGTCGTATCCATGATTCATCATCACTACCTGTATAAATGTGTATACAGTGTACATAGGTATCTGTCAATCACTGGTAAGACTGCAAAATAAGTTGTCATTGATGTCACATTGTGAACATTGTAAAAATAATAGCTGTTTTACATGTTTCCCTTAAAAAATGAGTAAAAGCTTTTTAATACATTATTTGCAGCCCCAATTGGTGCTACTAAATAGTAGAACTCATCCCACAAGAAGCAAACCCTCATATGGCTATGTCGATGGAAAAATAAAAATGTTATGGATTCTATGAAGATAGAGAAAAAAAATTACCTTGAGGGGTTAAAATAACTGAGTGACTAATGTTGATAGCAACAGGCCAAGAAGCAAAGCACTGAATGACAGAATGGCATATTTACCTCCTTCCCCAACGTTCCATGGTCTTCATGGGCCGTCATGGAGAACTTATACTTTAAATTCAACTGCTTTATTCTATTGGTCATTGGTCCTGCTTTTTACCGCCATTCTTCTACATGGGCTGTGTTTGGTATTGCAGTTCAACACCTGGCCTTTGAGCTACAGTGGTGGATCTGTTTTCTCAGCCACATACAGATTAGCCTTTGATGAGTAGAGTCAACGTTCTACCTCCTGGCTATATCATCTTGCTTTTCCAGCTTTTCCAGGAGCTGGTATCTGCCTGACATACTTGACATTCTTCTTCACTGCAGTGTCATGTGTGTCCTTTCTTATTTTTCTGTGGTCGGCATGTTTGTTTTCATCCATAAGGGTGAATGAGAACAATGGATGGAATGAAAAGAGTATATAAAGCTTCATTCATGAGTCTCGACTATTATCAAAGCATTTACAATCAGAAGCAATCACACCATGTTCCTGGTATGATGAAACTTAAGGCTGTATTACACTTGGCTATAATCGGGCGGATCATTGCTAACAAGCTTTCTTTGGGACGCTCATTAGCAATGATTTGCCCGTGTAATACTGCTGATTACCCGATGAACGAGAAAACGTTCATTCATCAGGCATTAGCAATCTTTCAGAAGGTTAAAAAATCATCATTAGCCAGTGCCAGATCATGCCATCTAACAACGGACGAGCAATGGCTCCTCTTCATACTGTGGAGGAGATTGATGCATGTAATAGCAGCACTCACAAGCAGGCAAATGTTGGGAAGGAACGGTTCCTTCTTGACCATCGTCTGCCTTATCTGCTGGTGTAATACCAGCCTTAGATTTATATACAGTATATTGCAGCAACTCAAACCACATGGGCAATGTGTGAGTGTGGTGGCCTGATTAGGGTAGTAGTTGGCATTCACGTTTCTGCAGGTTCCTGGGCCGGCATGCACTGACAGGAAGAAAAGCGCTGGATTCCTTCGAGACACACTCAGTTCACAGAGGAATGTGGTAATACACAACTTTGCGCTTAGTTGTAATGGTGTGTCCAGGTACTTGAGGTTTCTACTGGTCACTAGGTGCTGTGGAATCGCTAAGCTAAAGACTGCTTCTATCTCCACTAGACTTGTTCTATACCCAAGTCCACACTGGTCTGTGCTCGGTAGCTTCTGATGATCCCTCCTTCAACCTCGCTCAATCTGGCCACTGCCAAGGGGGCTAAAGTGGTAGTTACATGGGGGGCTTGTCTCTGGCTCTCCTCACTGCAAACTTCCTCATAACTCCTCTCATCTCTCCTCTCCACTTCTCCTGTGTCTAGACTATCCCTTTTATAGGGAACATACCAGCACCATCTAGTGGCTTACAGCCTGTTAATAAGTATTTACAGCTACAGCTACAGTGTCTAGCAGTGTGTTTCAGGACACTGCAATATGACCTGCCATAAACTCGGGGGAAGGTAACACTGAATGATATAGATATAACCAGGAAGGGTAGCAGTCTGGTAGATAAAAGCCATATTTTTCTGTGCAATATATATTGTAAGGGATCGCTGTCTCTCTCAGGGGTCGGCCATGACAGACTTCTCATCAAACAGGGGGTTTTCAAGCTCAAACAGTGCTTTATTGTGTAACTTTAAGCACTACAGATGATAACCCAGTTAATATTACTGGGTGAGGCTCCAGCACCACAAATACAAAATAAATACCCGCCCGTCTGGGCTGTACCTAATACATAGGTCTCCCTAACTCACCTCTAAGATGCAGTTCACACAAGGGGTGAGAGATCTGGCTCTAATCAGCCATTCGGTCCAGCAGCCTCCTGGCTGTGATCACACCCGTACTTTGGGGCATACCTCCCAACCATCCCGGATCCAGCCGGACAGTCCCGGATTGCAGTGGCTGTCCTGCTGTCCCGGTACGGGGGAGGTATGTCCCGGTTTATGGCAGCTGTTCCTGTGTCCATAGGACGCAGAGACATTTGCCTGTATGGTGATGAAGCAGAGAGCCAGCATCGGCTTGCTGTTTCATCCATTCTCCCTCCTGTCCCCCCTGCAAGCTCTCCATACCTTCCTGCCGCTCTCCACACCTTCGGTCTGGGCGGGGGTGGGGCCAGCCGACAGTCAGCCTTGGCTCCGCCCCCTCCAGATTAGAGGAGATGATGTCCTGCTGGGGATGCTAGGAAGAAGGTAAGTATATGGTGTTTTCAACTTTCTGTGAGTGGTACAATATGGGCACATTACTGGGGGTACAACATTACTAGGGAGCACAATGTGGGCATATTACTGGGGGCACAACATAAACTGGGGAGCACAATGTGGGCACATTCCTGGGGCACATTACTGGGGGCACAACATTACTGGGGAGCACAATGTGGGCATATTACAGGGGGGCACAATGTGGGCATATTACAGGGGGGCACAATGTAGGCATATTACTAGGGGGCACAATGTGGGCATATAATAGGGGGTCACAGCTGGTCATATTACTGGGGGCACATAACAGGGCATATTACTGAGGGCACATGACTGGGCATATTACTGGGGGCACATAACTGGGCATATTACTGGGGTCACATAACTGGGCATATTACTGGGGGTACAGCTAGGCATATTAATGGGGGCACATAACTGGGGGATAATTAGTATGTGGGGCATAAGGGGACTGGGTGGGACTAGGTGTATAGTTATGTATTGGGCGGAGTTATGTGGCCTAGTGCCGAAAAAATTTGCACAATTTGGCCCTCTTTTTCCATTTCCAAAGTTAGGACGTATGCTTTTGGGGATTATGGTCCAAGAGTCCTCCCAACTCTGACCGTGCGACACTTCTTTCCTCAGGCATCGCTAGGCTCCCCAAATTCAGGCTTCCTCAGCCTTGTAGCCCCACAGCCCTCCTGGCTGGGACCACACCAAGCCTCTGCAGGCTTCCTTTTCCAAATCCTCTCCCAACTGAGGATTTTTGCTGACTTTAAATGAGAACCGTGGACATGGGCCACCTGTGAAACCCGGAGTTGATTGTGGGGAAAACACAGCAATCCATGACATGCATCTCCTGTAATAGGTTTCCTGCACTATTCTAGGAGACACATATCTTCCCTCTTCATATATGAGGCCTGTCAATGCTTCACAATATATATAAAAAAAATCAACTTGTAAACCATAAACAAGTTGCTGTTGACTGACCTTTTAAGTTTGTGTACATATTTAGCAATGTGGATGCATAATGGTGCCCTACAGTAAATGCCCTATAGGTCTGACTGTCCCAATAACATCAATATTTTGCAATACTTTACACAAGACATAATGGAAAATAACGACATCCTGCTAGTTGATAGCTTCCAGGTAGCAACCAATTGTTTTCTAACCGTACTGATGCTGTGACAGCAGTCATAACAGTAGATGGAGAAGGCTCTCTCATCTCTGCAGTAGCCATGCTGATGTAGTGTATAGAGCTCTTATTCAGGTGAAAAAGATTTGAAGTGCTGCTTCCTAAATATCTCATAGAGTTCTACAGAGCAGGGACATCACTGTTCTCCTCGGGGGCGGGCATATCATATGCTCAGCCTGTGCAGTTACACAAGAGCCCAGTAGATAATGAGGAACTTCTACCAAAAAGGAAAACTTCTACCAAAAAGGCAACTTCTTAGTGACTATTATACTGTATGCATAGTTATACATGCATTAGGCGCGGCTTATGAATTTCATGGCAAATTATTGCTGGAGGACAATAATGGTACATCCAAGCAGGATGTAATTTAGTACAGAAAATGCATCACATCCACTTTGCTGGTATTATAATACATTGTGGCTCTACTACATACCTTCAGGCTGGTGTCACACACATCTATTTGTGGCAGTTTATTGAGTCACAAGTGCGTTGGAAAGTAGCAAGAAATATAAAGGAAGGACTACTTTAGGGCCTATATACTGTTCTTGTACATGGGCCCTATATACTGTATACAGAGAACAGTTGAATAAATCAGCATACTGAAAGGGGGAATATGTCAGAAAAGTGTTGTCACACGACATAGGCCGTCCTATGATGATGATGTCCCCCACTGATCAACTGAGGATAGATCATCAATATTCTACTCCTGGAAAGCCCTTTTAATAAGTTCAGGCCAGTGTGGCTAACAGGAGCAATGTTATATAATAAAATTTTGATTCCATAATTGTTTCAATTCTTCACGGTTTCAAGATCTCTGTTTGCTCCCAATAAAAGGAGACATTCCTCTTTACATTCATGCACTGGAAATGTGTTATGTCTCAGGACAGGGGCTCTTTAATTTATGGTGCAAATTCTTCATTATTTCTTTCAGGAGGAACCTCACTAAGTTGTCTCTAATCTTCAGTCACATTCTCAGTGAACTCAGAGCTTTGTTCCCTGGAGGACGATTTCAAGGAAATTCATATCGGATCACGAAACTTGAAGCATCAAAATTCTGGGGAGAAACTTTTGGGACAAGGTAACTGTATTATGTGAAACTTTTTTCTTTAACTTACAGTATGTTGCCTGCAGAAATCTAGTTCCTTCAGTGCATTGTCAACAGTAGCACACACAAAGATAGGGTACACCCTTCTGTGGGAGATCTTCATGACCCCCACCTGAAGAAGCTGAGTACAGTTGTGGGTCATGTATGTCAGAGAATGGATGGGTCATGTAGGATGCATGAGGAGAGTTTAGCTGGCTATACCCCCACTGTATCAACCAAACAGACACTTCTGGTACCTCTTCAGGAATCCCTTGACATTAAAAGCTTATCAAATGGGTACCATGTAATACCATTTTTTCTTGGACACTCACAGTTTCCCATAGTGATATCACTTGTTTGCAGAACTTTCTGGACCCAATAAGATCCAATCTTAAAGGCAATCTGTCAGTTACAAAATACCCACTAAACCCTGTATAAACTAACATAAAAGCAAAACATTTTCAAGAATATGACTGGTTACACAAGATTGTGTTGAAAAATAATTTATATGTATATATTTTACAGGTGTCTTGTAAGGTGGGAGGAGTTTAGGGATAGGCTTCATTCTGTGCATCCCATAGGGGATGGGCCTCTGGAATCTGCTCTTCGCAGCACGATGGATCTTACATGTAATGATTACATTTCAGTGTTTGAGTTTGACATCTTTTCACGGCTATTTCAGGTAATGTACAACAAAATTCTACTCATTTCTCTTTTTTTTTTTTCAAAGAAGAAAAATAATAAATATTTGCTTAAAGGCTAGGGACACTTTTGCAAAGATTTTTTTTACGTTCATTTACTTCCTAAATGCAAAATTGATGCAACTTTCTAAATACTTCAATTCCTACTATTTTATTTCTGTAAAGTAGGTGTAAGGACTTCACCTAGCATCTGGAGGTGCTGAATATAAATCTGTTTCTGTCAGCTATCTTTGCTTTCCCCTCCTTTCTCTCAGCACTTGAAATAGCAGCAGGGAATAGGAGGTTTTCTATGGCAAATCAGAGAGTAGAGAGTGGGGAAGTATCTAAGGAGGTCAGAATTTACTATATTGAGATGACAGAAATCACTTAAGGCATTTTGCAGGAAGAGAATCACAAAGACATGTGCACAAATGTAGAGAGAAAACATAAAGTGCAGCTAAGGCTACTTTCCCACTAGCATTTTTGCTGGATCCGGCAGAGTTCCGCAAAAACGCTTCAATTAGTGATAACACAACCATCTGCATCTGTTATGAACGGATCCGGTTGTATTATCTTTAACATACCCAAGACGGATCCGTCATGAACTCCATTGAAAGTCAATGGGGGACCGATCTGTCCCCATTGACTTGCATTGTGGGTCATGACGGATCAGTCTTGCTCCGCATCCCAGGACGGAAAGCGAACTACAACATGTTGCGGTTTGCTCTCCGGTCTGGGAACGCAACTAAATGGAATGGAATGCATTTTGGAGCACTTAGTTCTGTTCAGTTCAGGTTTGTCCGCATTGACAATGAATAGGGACAAAACTGAAGCGTTTTTTTTCCGATATGACAGATTTCCATACCAGAAAACTTAAACGCTAGTGTGAAAGTAGCCTAATGCCACGTTCACACATGCTCTATGAACTCTGACAGTCTGTTCCAGCAGGGGAATATATTGCCAGACTTCACTGTATCCAGTATAGCCAGATACCACCTCACACCGCCGAATGCCCATTCTCTGTAAAGGGATCCGATGGGGATTTGGCCACTTATATGTGCAGCAGGAGGAAGTACACCAAAATACTCAGGTGACACCAGGGTCCTTGCTAGTAAAAGTTTATCAACTTCGAGAATAACTCTGCTATAATAACAATTTTCCGTCTTGGCAGACACCATTATGGTAGGTTTTGTGTGAATAATTTCTGGCCTGCAGGCTACTCCTCATTCCCAGCTGCATGTCCCTCAACTTCATGTTGCACAGTGTCAGACAGCCATCTTTACTGCTGCTCTGACTCGCCACCTACCTGGCAGGAAAAGCCCTGGCCTTATATATCCTAGCTCCAAGTGGCACCAAGTGATGCATCAGGGCAGCAGCAACCCCACACAGCAGCAACCCCACAAAACCAATGATTTTCACATCTCCTTGTCAATAATGGCTGGCGGGCCTAACCCTCCCCAGGACCATATTAATGAGGCATGCCACTCAAAAGCCAGACAGCCATAACTACATACCTAAAGGGCCATACCAGCCTTAACTACCTGTCCACATGAGTTACAGGCTGCTACCACTTGCCTGTAGACCTACCACAACAGCAGTCATCCTGTGTGCCACATGCTGTGCAGCAAAATAAACATATGAAACATGACACAATTTCACCATCTTTCCCCTCTCTAAGATGTTTCCCTCCCACCTTCCAAGTACAAGAGAGAAGACATACCATCAACTCTAGAAAATCAGTCCAAAAAGATATGCTGATACATGAGAGCTATTAAAGGCAGCAGCATCCTGGACACACAAAGCTCACATCCACTGTGTATTACTTGAAGGGAGACAATCACATGGCAAAATTCTGAAACTAAGTCAGGTTGCAAACTGAATCTCAGGGGATCTAAAATGAATAAAGGAATGAAGTTTGAAACTTGAAAACTTGAAAGTGTGTTTTTCCCCCTCAAAGTTACTACTAACATACATAAAAATAATTTTCAATGTCAAAGGAGTTTCAGAAACAGCACCGCCATTGTTCCTAGGCTGTCTGGTATGGAGCCCATCCCCACTGAAGTGAATTAGAGCCAAGTAGCAATATCAGACACAGTACATAGACAATGGTAGAGCTGTTTCTGGAATAAAATACAAACCCCTTAAGAATAATAACTGAAATTCATTGGTTGTTTTATTTTTGCCTTTATTCTCACATGGTCTATTTTTTTTAGCTTTGGTATTTTCATTACTCACCATGTCTCCCATTAATGCCTCTAAGCTTTGTTCTGTTTTCTATTGTTCCCTAGCCATGGGAAACCTTGCTCCAGAACTGGATGTTGCTGGCGGTCACCCATCCTGGGTACATGGCATTCCTAACGTATGATGAAGTAAAGGAAATTTTACAGGGTCACATTCACAAGCCCGGCAGGTAAGGCACATTTGGCTTTTGAGAAAATTAGCATTCTTGATTCCTGAAAAAATGGTTGAATATTAACGAGTTGGCCATTTTATCTTAGTAGGCATAAAATATAAACCTTTAAGGGGTTATTCACCTTTAATGATTTATGTTGTCTTAGTTGTCGCCCTCCAGCTCCACTCATGTCGCTTAGGCAGATAAACCACCTAGGTGTGTATAAAATTCCTGGGTGTTTCTGTCCTCCTCCAGGTCATCGTCCTCCTCTGCCAGTTCATCCTCCTCAGGGCTCAGGTGGCCGTGAGATGCAGGTGCCACGTCTTCTGCCCCCTCGCCAATCATATTTCTCAGCATCCCCTCCAGGATGTGAAGGAGTGGAATGACATCATTCATCCCATAGTATTACCAACTGACAAATAAAGTGGCCTCCTCAAATGGCACGTGTCACACATGAGTTGCCACTGGCTAACGTGGAAGTTACTCATAGAGTTCCAACGGGTAGAAAATTAACATATCAATCGATGTTGGGGAAGAGCATTTTGCTTTTGCAGCTCAAGAAGGGCGTGTTTTGTACAATAATAGTGGCTGAAGTGCAGGGGTGGATTGGCCATAGACCTTACTGGGAAATTTCCCGGTGGGCCGATGCTCAGGGGACTGCCTGAGGTCTCCTCACGGCCGGCCAGTGGAAGTTTTTGGGGATATATTTTGTGCTGCTGGTGGCATTTGGCTCTGTTGGGGTGGTATAATGTGCCACAATATGGTATTGCTGGCCACGTCTTCTTGTGCTGGCCCTGCCTTCCATCAGTTTAGACTCGACTACAAAACGGGGCCATTTTTAGTAGTTTTTCCAGGGCCAGTTCCCAGTCCGCCCTTGCTGAAGTGCATGCACAGTTTCCTGGACTTCAGCGGAAGACGTGAGGAACTGTGTGACGACGAGATTGAAGATGTGCACCATGCAGGGCACAAGGGTCAGCTGTCCCTAATGCAACAGAAATTTAGACAAAGATTCCTGTACTCCAAGTGATTGCTTCAAGACAGTTTTTTATTGTGCGCTTACAAGACAGCTTATAGTAAAGAACGTTTTCGGCAATAGCCTTTGTCAATGAGCTGTAAGGAGCACAGTGCTGGATTACACTCTCGGTGCGGGCGGAGTGAGAAGCCCGTATCAGCTAGGTGCGCTGTAGCACCGTAGCGCGCTATACGGAAAGGGGCAACAGCCCTGTGGCGCTATGGCATCCTACAGGGCTGTTGCCCCTTTCCGTATAGCACGCTACGGTGCCAAGCACACCCAGCTGATACGGGCTTCTCACTCCGCCCGCACCGAGAGTGTAATCCAGCACTGCGCTCCTTACAGCTCATTGACAAAGGCTATTGCCGAAAACGTTCTTTACTATAAGCTGTCTTGAAAGCGCACAATAAAAAACTGTCTTGAAGCAATCACTTGGAGTACAGGAATCTTTGTCTAAATTTGATTTATCTGGCGTGGGAGCCATCTCCTGTTAGCCACTACCCCTGTATGAGTGTGACCTGACTTACTTCAAACCTAATGCAACACAGACAAAATGTTCTTCCCATTTTCAGTAACCATGGTCCCTATCGCCAGTTGGCAAGGAGACTGCCAGTGTTCGATTTCTTTATTGATGATACAGAGCCCACTGGACTTCAAAGCCCAGAATGAGCGGTGATTTAAATGAGTGAAATACAAGTGTTACTGAATCTTTTACCAGAAAACTATATATATATATATCAGTCTGTTCAGCTCCTCCTGCTCTATAACATGATGTCTGCAGCTCAAACACCATGTTCAACGTGACCCAATTTTATCATTCATAATAATAATATTTCATTTCTGAAAGTCCTAAGTGCTGTGGGTAGTCATGACTAGGTGGGCCCATCTGCTCAGGTAAGCTATTCTCACCCTGCCACTGATGAGACCACAGTTTTAGTCACTTTGATTCTCTAGACCACACAGTGACCTCATTCCACATCACGTTTCAAGAGCAGCAAGGAACAATTGTGTACTGATGTCACTGCTCATTAATATCATTTTGAGGATTGTGTTGATGCTCAATACAAACAATTGTGGAAGGAAGCCAGCCTCTGCATGAGATGTCCAGCCCTGTGTTAGGCCTTTGTGGCCCTGAGACGACCAGCGGTGATGTGGAAATGTAAAAGTACAGGATTAAAAAGTATGCTGCTCTCTTACAAAAACAGTGCCACACCTGTCCACAGGTTGTGTGTGGTATTGCAGTTTATCCCCATTTATTTGAATAAAGCTGAGCTGCAGTTCCACACAACACCTTTGGGTAGGTGCTGTGATTTTCAGGAAGTTCAGGTAAACCCCTTTTTTCAGGAAGTTCAGGAAAAGCAGATGGCAGCCAGATATAGATGATAAATCAGCTGCTACTTTTTCCCTTTGCTGACGTGTTGTTATCTGCTGTCGCTGCCTGGCAGGCAATAATCTCCAGGACGCAAAGTTCACAATGTCATTAATAGACTCCCAGACTTTACCTCCATTGTATCTTTGATTTCCTGTTTAATCTTTTACCTTCCTGCTGAGTAGCACAATGAGGCTGGCTTCACATGACATTTATGGGCTCCGTTTTAATGTACAGGTTAACTGGATGCCTCCAGTGGTATCCGTCACTCTTAGGTTCCAAAAACGTATATGGCTTAATCTACTGTATATGCCTTTTACTGAATACCGTAATATAGACCGCTGTCTACTAAAGTATTTTTGTGTTATACGTACACATACCAGCATAATTGGGCTAATGTAACCTTATGGACAAGCTAGCATCTGTGTGAGGAGCTTTCCCAGAATACAAACTAAAGATACATCACAAATGTGATGTGAACCCAGTCTAAAAATGTGACTAGTTACATGGTCTCTATAGCAGTGCCAACCATTCTGCCATTATAACAATGTCAGCAGCATCTCCCCGACAATGGTGCCATCCATAGTGTCCTTATAACACTGTGAGCCACAGTGTCCATAATAATATTGCTAACCAGAGTACCCCTATAACAGTGCCAACCAGTTTCTTGTACAGTGCCAGCCACAGTGTCCTTATAACAGTGCCAGTCTGTGTGTCTTATAACAGGGCCGGCCACAGTGCCCCTATAACAATGCCATTCAGTGTGTCTTATAACAGTGCCAGCAACAGTGCCCCTATTATATTCCCAACCCCTATAATGGTGCCAACCAGTGTCCTTACTTTCCCTCTGACAGTGTCAGCCAGTGTGTCTTATAAAAGTGTTAACTACAGTGCCCCTATAATAGTATAAACCAATTGTAACAATAACTCCATACTAGTGCTAGACACCTTGCCAGGCAACGTTTCCTTATACATAAAGTGCCAGCCACAGTATCCTTATGACAGTTCTAGCCACATTGTCCCTATAATAGTATAAGCCACAGTGTTATTATAACAATAACTGTATCTCCATATTAAACACCCTTTCACTCAATGTATCCTTATAACAGTGCCATCCACAGTATCCCTATAATAGTATAAGGCACAGTGCTCTTGTAACAACAACTTCATCTCCATATTAATGCCTCACAACCTGTCCCTCTAAAACTGCCAATCAACTTGTCCTTATAACAGTGTCAGAAAGAGGGTCATTATAACAGTTCCAGCCACAGTGTCCCTATAATAGTACAAGTGGAACAAGTTTTTATTGGAAGCTCCTCCGTGCAGAGCGCTGTATTTTTAATGATGTTCCAGCAATTTGTTCCACATGTATCTTCTGGCATCCCTTAAGGTCTGACCGGCATACAAGCGCAGCAGCATGGGATGTCTCCCATTCGGGAGTTACTTCACTTTATTGTAGAGTAGTGCCTAGCCTGCACAACTTTAATTAGTAAGGTGCAATTTTACTTACACCTCACTATTGCATTCTGAGGGCATTACACCAGGGGGAGCCAGCTTCTACTTTTTTTTTGTTTACCTATAATGGTACAATCCATAGTGTGGTTTTAATAGTATCTGTATCTCCATATTAGTGCCAAACACATTTCCTTCTAAAACTGCCTGCCAACATATCTGTATAACAGCCAGTTCAGTTACCTACCACAGTTCTCTCAAAACAATTCAAGCAGACCTCCAATTTCAAAGACAGACTTGCCCTTACCAGTATATAACATTACAGAGGAAGGATTCTACACTGCTTGTCAGACCAGTGCAATGCTCCATGACTATGGCCATCTTACTATGTCTGGATTATCTCTTCTCTTTCCACAGCTATATCTTTCGATTGAGCTGCACACATCTCGGACAATGGGCAATTGGCTATGTGACATCTGGAGGCAACATCCTACAGACCATCCCGCATAATAAGTCTTTATATGAAGCTCTGAAAGAAGGGGAGAGAGAATGCCTGTGAGTGAGGCAAAGGGATTTGGACCATGAATGAACTGGAGTAGTATAAGAAAGGTTCAACTGGGGCTGAGAATTAATAGAAGATGTTGTATAGGATTAGAAAAACATGGCTCTGCTCCAGAAACAGACATTCCCGTTCATAGGTTGTGGCTCGTATTGTTGCTCAGTTCCATCTAAAAGGGGTTTTCAAAGACTTCAATATTGACGATCTATCTGCCTCCTGACATTCCTGCCAATCAGCTGATTGTGGGGGCCACGGTACACCAGAACCAGGTCCAGCTCTGTACACTGTGCAGTGGCAGTGCCTGGTTCCTGCAGCTCAATCCTATAAAAGGGTCAAGTACTGCCACTACACAGTATACAGAGATGTGTCTGCAATCTACTGATTGGCGAGGCAACCAAAAGTCAGACCTTCACTGATCTGATATTGGTGATGTATTCAAAGGTCAGCATAGGCTGGTTGGATTGGTGGAAAATCTTCTCATCTATCAACTCAACGTTTACTGTCTGGTACTGAGTTGCAATTCCATATATAAACCTATAGACAGGCTTAGTGCTGTATTTGGAGGCAAACAGCCATGTTTTTCCAATGCTAAAACTTTTGTTTTATGAAAATCTGTACAGGACCACCATCTGTGCCATTAATAATACTGGTGTCTACTAATGGGACAGAATGGTTTTTGGGCCCCTTCATGCACAATATCAATAGGCACATTTTCCCTCTTCATCCCCTGTAGCTACACCCTTGATTGTATGTGAATACTTATCACATTTGTTCTGTGACTACAGGTATCTCTATCCAAATGGTTTGAGCAGTAACCCCGATTTATTGGCACTCGCCAACCCAACTCTAAACACAGTGATTCAAGTGACTCCGGTAAGCAAATGAAATGACATTAGTGTAATGTATGAAGAACAGTAACATGCATCTCCTGTGGTGAACAGTGAAAAACAATTTTTTTCTTTTTTGTTAGCCCACCTCCCAAAACACTGTATAAAACGTGATCTAAAAGTCATATGTGTATATATATATATATATATATTATATATATATATATATATATACCGTCCTGCAGAAAAATAAGCCCTCGCGCAGATCTCTCAAAAGAAAAATAAAATGTTAAGGTTGTCAGAATATGGCGACAAATACACATACAAAACAATATAAAATAGTATATAAATAGTATATATATATATATATATATATATATATATATATATATATATATATACAGTGCCTTGCGAAAGTATTGGGCCCCCTGGAACTTTTCAACCTTCTGCCACATTTCAGGCTTCAAACAAAAAGATATAACATTTTAAATTTTTGGTGAAGAATCAACAACAAGTGGGTCACAATTGTGAAGTGGAACGAAATGTATTGGATCATTTAAACTTTTTTTGTAATAATAAAACTGAAAAGTGGGGCGTGCAAAATTATTCGGCCCCCTTGCATTAATACTTTGCTGCGCCACCTTTTGCTGCGATTACAGCTGCGGTCTCTTGGGGTATGTCTCTATCAGTTTTGCACATCTAGAGACTGAGATTCTTGCCGATTCTTCCTTGCAAAACAGCTCGAGCTCTTTGAGATTGGATGGAGAGCGTTTGTGAACAGCAGTTTTCAGCTCTTTCCACATATTCTCAATTGGATTCAGGTCTGGACTTTGACTTGGCCATTCTAAGACCTGGATACGTTTATTTTTGAACCATTCCATTGTAGATTTTGCTTTATGTTTGGGATCATTGTCTTGTTGGAAGATAAATCTCTGTCCTAGTCTCAGGTCTTTTGCAGACTCTAACAGGTTTTCATCCAGAATGGTCCTGTATTTGGCTCCATCCATCTTCCCATCAATTTTAACCATCTTCCCTGTCCCTGCTGATGAAAAGCAGGCCCAAACCATGATGCTGCCACCACCATGTTTGACAGTGGGGATGGTGTGTTCAGGGTGATGCGCTGTGTTGCTTTTACGCCAAACATATCGTTTTGCATTGTTTCCAAAAAGTTTGATTTTGGTTTCATCTGACCAGAGCACCTTCTTCCACATGTTTGGTGTGTCTCCCAGGTGGCTTGTGGCAAACTGTAAACAAGACTTTTTATGGATATCTTTGAGAAATGGCTTTCGTCTTGCCACTCTTCCATAAAGGCCAGATTTGTGAAGTGTTCGACTGATTTTTGTCCTATGGACAGACTCTCCCACCTCAGCTGTAGATCTCTGCAGTTCATCCAGAGTGATCATGGGTCTTGGCTGCATCTCTGATCAGTCTTCTCCTTGTTTGAGATGAAAGGTTAGAGGGATGGCCGGGTCTTGGTAGATTTGCAGTGGTCTGATACTCCTTCCATTTCAATATGATCGCTTGCACAGTGCTCCTTGGGATGTTTAAAGCTTGGGAAATCTTTTGGTATCCAAATCCAGCTTTAAACTTCTCCACAACAGTATCACGGACCTGCCTGGTGTGTTCCTTGGTCTTCATGATGCTCTCTGTGCTTTAAACAGAACCCTGAGACTATCACAGAGCAGGTGCATTTATACGGAGACTTGATTACACACAGGTGGATTCTATTTATCTTCATCAGTCATTTAGGACAACATTGGATCATTCAGAGATCCTCAATGAACTTCTGGAGGGAGTTTTCTGAACTGAAAGTAAATGGGCCGAATAATTTTGTACGCCCCACTTTTCAGTTTTATTATTACAAAAAAAGTTTAAATGATCCAATAAATTTCGTTCCACTTCACAATTGTGACCCACTTGTTGTTGATTCTTCACCAAAAATTTTAAATGTTATATCTTTTTGTTTGAAGCCTAAAATGTGGCAAAAGGTTGAAAAGTTCCAGGGGGCCGAATACTTTCGCAAGGCACTGTATATATATATATATATATATATATATATATATATATATATTATATATTAGTATAATAGTGACATAATAGTATATAAATAGTATATAGTGATATAACTGTAGAGATGAGCGAATCATTCAAAAAATTATTCGCCGAACATTCGCCGAACTTTTCCTAAAATTCGTATATTCGACGAATAGATTCGTTGTATTTGCGTACAAAATATATGTTATTATGTGCTATTAGCGAACATTCGCTCACTAATAACGAACGTTCATTTACAAAATGTACGCAACTTCTTAGAAGACGTACGCATGAGCGTACAAATAGCTTACGAATCTCAGCGTACTATTGTCTAAGCGATTACGTAATACGCAGGCACGTACGAGGAGAGGCCGCGGCGTGCACTCCTCAGAGGCAGAGCGAATATTCGAGACATATATATGGTAAAGTGCAAATACATTATTATAGGTATAATATAAAAATTTTAAATATCACCTACCTAGTATGCTCACGGACACGTTTAAGTCTCATTTCTTCTGACGCTTGTCATAGAACTGAAGCAGAGTCCCAAACTCAGTCGCAATTTGTAATCCACATAGGTAAAATTGTAATCCAAATGGCTAAAAAAAAGCAGCAAAAGTTCCTTAAAAAACCCTCTTTCAAGGGGCTCCCCAAATAACCTGAAAAGGGGGAAAAAGGGATGAGGCGCACGAATGCGCAACTTAATTTCCTGAGTTGCCTCGTCATCCTCCCACGCTGGGAAAGGGGCGGAACTACCAGGGAGGAGTCTGCATCGCTGAATTGAATTTGTACGCAACAGCGTATAGAGTAACTACCAGGGAAAAGTCTGCATCGCTGAATTGAATTCGTACGCGACAGCGTATAGAGTAACTATAATTTATAGGACACACTACGTAGCGAATGCGTACAAAAGCGAAGCGAATCACCTAATATTCGGATTCGCTTCGCAGCTGAAAAATCCCAAGATTCGATACGAATCTACGAAGCGGCGAATAGATTCGCTCATCTCTATATATAAATAGTATATAAAAATATTATATACTATTTTATATTGTTTTCTAAGTGTATTGTGACGTGTATTGTGATTTTATGTATTACTGTGTTCTTGTAAACCATTTCCAGTAGAAATTACCTATATATGGCCACATTGTGTGACACTGCACGAGCCTGATGAAGGTGACGGACCATCAATGAAACGCATAGCTCTGTGTATTTTTATTTATCTTTTAATAAACAAGCAATTGATTGGAATCCCTCAGTGCAGCACACTTTTTTATGCTATAACGCATCCCTCTCCACATGGTCCTGTTCCTGTGTCCCCGGAGGTCTGACTGATGCCAAGCACAGTAACACGATGCCACCGCTGTTTGGGAGCCACTCCGTTGTCCTCTAGTGTTGTGCCTAGCTTTGACAACAATATTAGGTAATGTGCATTTACCTCCGCTAATTGCATTCACCTTGAAGGTATCACACCAGGGAGCGCCCCCATGCAACTTTTTCTTTTTAGAAAATTACCTGATGGAAACATGCTTGTGATGTCACAGAAGATTACCTGATGGAAATACACTTGTGATGTCACAGAAAATTACCTGATGGAAACTCACTTGTGATGTCAAGACATAGAAGATTACCTGGTGGAAACACACTTGTGATGTCACAGAAAATTACTTGATGGAAACTCACTTGTGATGTCACAGAAAATTACCTGATGGAAACTCACTTGTGATGTCACAGAGGATTGCCTGATGGAAACATATGGGATATGACAGCAGACAGACAGCCTGGTGAAAACATATTTGTGATGTCATAGAAGATTACCTGATGGAAATGCACTTCTGATGTCAAAGAAAGTTACTTGTTGGAAACACACTTGTGATGTCTCAGAAGATTACCCAATGGAAACACACTTGTGATGTCACGGAAAACTACTTGTTGGAAACACACATAATGCCATAGAAGACTACCTATTGAAACCAACCAGTTTAACACACTTTTGATATCAGAGTTGTTTTCTTGACAGAAACATATTCCTAGAGACTAAGGCCTCATGCACACGACTGCATCCGTTTTGAGGTCCACATATTGCAGATTCGCAAAACACAAATTCGGGCTGAGTGAATGATACTATTTATTTTTTAACCTCTGTAGAAATGTCCTATCTTTGCCTGCAAAATGGACAAAAATAAGGTTTTTTTTGCGGTGCTGTGGAAAAATGTACGGATGCGGACAGCATACGGGTTTTTTATACATGTCATGTTGATATATAGTATGGTTTATGGGAAATAATTCAGTATAACTTACAACTTATTAATTTGAATCTCTGCTCTTTCTGAGCTCAGTATCCAAGTCCATGGTCCTAATCAGTGATTGACAGCCATGTGCACACATATACACAGGGAAGGCAATGAATCACTGATAGGACTGCCCATATGGTTACTGAGCTCAGAAAGAGCAGAGATTCAAATTATTTAATTACAAGTAAAGCCTCATTCACACGCCCGTGTCCGTGCTCAAATCCGTGAGCAGGTGGTCAGTGATGCATCCGTGAAGCTGTGTGTGAGGATCCGTGTTGGGTCTGTGTGTCCGATTTTTGCTGTCTGTGTTGCATCCATGTTTCACTGACACTGAACATCTGAAAAATAATTTTCAAAGCATCTCTTCTTAATGATCAGTAAAACATGGATGCAACACGGATGATATCCCTGAGGGATTTGTGGTTTTCACTGACTCATTGACTATAATGGGCGTGAGGGATCCGGGAACACGGATAAAGATAGGACATGCATCTGTGCTAAAAAAACGGAACCACGAACCGTGAAGAAACACTGATGTCTGAACACACAAATTCAAAATCTGGGTGTGTACTGTCCTTGGAGAACACATACAGCACACGTCCGTGAAACACTGACGTGTGAATGAGGCTTTAGACTGAATCTTTTCCCATAAAACTATAGAACTAGCTGCTCAGCTCTTCCTGCTCTATAACATGCTGCCTGCAGATTACACTGCATTTTAAGAATGATAGGTTCTCTTTAAATCAGTACACTGATTATCCCCATAAAAAACAAGCATTCTCTACTAATTAACGTTAATTATAAATATAATTATAGTAAGGTTTCAGGAGTCTTTTGTTTATATTTTCAGGTTTTTTTTTATATCCAAGATGTAAAAAGACCTCAGAAAGTGGCCAACCCATGGTGGGGTCATGCTTACCTGATCCCTGCCTTTGGGTTCTGGCTCTATTGGTCCCGGCCGTGTCTATAGCGCCACAATGCTACCAACATCCTGTTGATGGGTGCCATGTGATCCAGTGACATGCAGCATAGGTGACAGGTCACCGTTGCAGCCAGTGATTGACTGCAGTGATCATGTGGCTCCTGTCAACAGAAAGAGTGCCGTGGAGCTGCCGAGACGGTCAGGCTTGGAACAATGGTGCTGAAACCCAGAGGCAGGAACCAGGTAAGCATAAACCCCACTGCTTGTCAGCCACTATTTGAGGTTATATACAGTACAGACCAAAAGTTTGGACACACCTTCTCATTCAGAGAGTTTTCTGTATTTTCATTACTATGAAAATTGTAGATTCACACTGAAGGCATCAAAACTATGAATTAACACATGTGGAATTATATACTTAACAAAAAAGTGTGAAACAACTGTAAATATGTCTTATATTCTAGGTTCTTCAAAGTAGCAACCTTTTGCTTTGATTACTGCTTTGCACACTCTTGGCATTCTCTTGATGAGCTTCAAGAGGTAGTCACCTGAAATGGTTTTCACTTCACAGGTGTGCCCTGTCAGGTTTAATAAGTGGGATTTCTTGCCTTATAAATGGGGTTGGGACCATGAGTTGTGTTGGGCAGAAGTCAGGTGGATACACAGCTGATAGTCCTACTGAATAGACTGTTAGAATTTGTATTATGGCAAGAAAAAAAGCAGCTAAGTAAAGAAAAACGAGTGGCCATCATTACTTTAAGAAATGAAGGTCAGTCAGTCCGAAAAATTGGAAAAACTTTCAAAGTGTCCCCAAGTGCAGTCGCAAAAACCATCAAGCGCTACAAAGAAACTGGCTCACATGAGGACCGCCCCAGGAAAGGAAGACCAAGAGTCACCTCTGCTGCGAAGGATATATTCATCCGAGTCACCAGCCTCGGAAATCGCAGGTTAACAGCAGCTCAGATTAGAGATCAGGTCAATGCCACACAGAGTTCTAGCAGCGGACACATCTCTACAACAACTGTTAAGAGGAGACTGTGTGCAGCAGGCCTTCATGGTAAAATAGCTGCTAAAGAACACAAGGAATGGACATTAGACCAGTGGAAAACTGTGCTTTGGTCTGATGAGTCCAAATTTGAGATCTTTGGTTCCAACCACTGTGTCTTTATGCGACGCAGAAAAGGTGAACGGATAGACTCTACATGCCTGGTTCCCACCGTGAAGCATGGAGGAGGAGGTGTGATGGTGTGGGGGTGCTTTGCTGGTGACACTGTTGGGGATTTATTCAAAATTGAAGGCATACTGAACCAGCATGGCTACCACAGCATCTTGCAGCGGCATGCTATTCCATCCGGTTTGCGTTTAGTTGGACCATCATTTATTTATCAACAGGACAATGACCCCAAACACACCTCCAGGCTGTGTAAGGGCTATTTGACCAAGAAGGAGAGTGATGGGGTGCTATGCCAGATGACCTGGCCTCCACAGTCACCAGACCTGAACCCAATTTTGGGGTGAGCTGGACCGCAGAGTAAAGGCAAAAGGGCCAACAAGTGCTAAGCATCTCCGGGAACTCCTTCAAGACTGTTGGAATACCATTTCAGGTGACTACCTCTTGAAGCTCATCAAGAGAATGCCAAGAGTGTGCAAAGCAGTAATCAAAGCAAAAGGTGGTTACTTTGAAGAACCTAGAATATAAGACATATTTTCAGTTGTTTCACACTTTTTTGTTAAGTATATAATTCCACATGTGTTAATTTATAGTTTTGATGCCTTCAGTGTGAATCTACATTTTCATAGTCATGAAAGTACAGAAAACTCTTTGAATGAGAAGGTGTGTCCAAACGTTTGGTCTGTACTGTAGATATATATATATACACACACACAATTACCATATGGAGCTTTTATGTATACTACAATAAAAGCTGTATCAGCACTACTACATAATACATAATACAAAAGGAACATTAATCTGAGTGGCCAAATAAAAAATAATATGAAGAGTATTAAGAGTAATAAGAAGCTGAACCTGTACATCCACTGTTTTCCAATCCCTTCATGAATATAATCATGTCCCTTGCATTAACTTTTCACATCCATCTTTAAACCTTTGTATTACCCCTCACATGTAAGCTTGGACTTCTTGGGGCTTTCCATCTTTTGGTAAAACCTAATGGGAAACAAATGCTGAGTGCTTACGTTGTAGTCTAAAAGGGGAAGACATGGTTAAATCACAAGAAAACAAGATGATTCACGGCACTCACCAACTTGATTTGATTTTCTATATTGCCATAAAGTCCACAGTGCATATGGGGAATAAGCACAAAGTGGATAGCAACCAACCTATGATACTTTCTCAAGGCCAAACATATAGGATCTCTATAATAAGACACCATAATAAAGGAAAACTAAGATGTGCAAAATACAGCCCAAAACACAAAAGCAATAAGCGTATACTTCCTGTAATGTTTTCCTCCCCGATTTACTTGATAGACTAATGAAATATTGTCCCAGGGGCAACATGTCACATGACCACAGTGGCCAATTACGACCTGCAGCAGTGGCATCCTTATGGGTGCCAATCACTGCCTACAATGGTCACATGACATGACATCTCTGTTGCTACTGACAAGAAGCCCACTTTTTCTAGTAGGGGTCCTCCACTACGTGTCCTCTCCGTCTATCTTTTATTTACTTACCTTAAAACTTTTATTTTTCTCTTTCCATGTAGGAACAATGGGAATTGTACTCAGATATGGATTCCACATTTGAACTGTGTAAAATCTGCGCAGACAAAGAGAAGAACACCCGAATATTCCCTTGCGGCCACTTACTGTGTGACTTGTGCCTAACGGCATGGCAGGTAATGCATTGGGCTGGCTTGTCCAGGTAGCCTTTCTGTCTAGTGGAGATACATATATTATAAACCTAGAACATACGACATATAAAACACATTGCATCAAAGGCAGTGGAAGTTGTTCAAATCTTCATTGGCAAAAACACCTTGCTAATTCACTCAAATAGGTTTCAGCAGGTTTCCTGAAGTGGTTATTTTTTATGTGTATTCCCTATGAAATAGCATTGTGGAGCATTTGTTCTTAGAATGCAGTATTGTGCCATTCCTCTGTTATTCCTATAGGAAATATATGAAAAAAATGACCATTATTACCATTCCTCTTGTCTTACACAGTCTGACACTGTCAGTACTGACTGGATGTACCGTATTAGCAGCAAATTGTCAATTTATGTAAATACATTTACAGGAGGAATAAAGGAGAAATGGCACAACTGAAAATGGCCAATCTCATACCAACCGTGTCCACATGACTTTGCTTTAGATTCTATGAAGCAGAGATCTCTGGAACCAGCACATGTAGAGTATAAAGAGCTCTTTTATCTGGGCAGACGATCAGTATAATTATTGGGGGAAAAATTTCCTACAATTGCTTATTCCCAGTAATTGCCCTTTACAGCGATCACCTAATGAACAAGCAATGTTCTTTTTACACATCTTTCATATGGCACCTAAAATCATCATTTGTCAGCAGCACATTACGCTGTGTAAACACAGATGTGCTATCCACAAAGAAGGAAACTGTGTGGTGATGAACAACCACAGGATCGTTCTTCCCCATACAGAGGGGATGAATACTGTAATGATCAGGAATGAATAGTACATTGCTCTGTTAATTAACCGCAAGTAATTGGGCCCTAAACATACCAGTCAATGTGTAATCATCATTAGTACCTGCAAAGTGTCTCCTTGTCATATACCTGTTTATCCCTATTTGTGAAGGCAGGGATTTCAAGGAAGGGAGTCAATTTCCTGACTTTACCATTTAAGTGACTCCATAAAAAATAGCCTTTAGTTGATGATCCCCCATCCTTCTGCATCACAGTACAGAGAGCTCTATGTGCAGTGAGCCCCTAAGAGCAGAGGATGGGGGTGGTAGTGGCCCTGATGAGATGTTGTGTCATGGTTTACCTCCTTAGGCCATCGCTCCCCGAGATTCAATGCAGTGAAAAGGTAGACCTTTAAGGGATCAGGGAGACGTAAGAGAACAAGAAATGAGTGCAAATGGTAACTTGTGGTATATCCAGCAATAATAAATATAAGGTGCAGTCTCTGTCACCAGATGAAGAGGTATGGTGGCTGGTTAGATGGCATTCAGAAATATGCAAGGAAAGTCTCTCTCTCTCTCGTGAATCTTCTTTACTACAGCTACAAATCTGCTACCTTGGACTGTAGGTTTCCACTACATAATGCAGGGTTTCAGATTTGCCTATCCTGCCCTTGGGTAAAGGGTGTCTTAACTTGTTATCCCCCACCTTGCAGCAATGTCTGTAAAGCTGATTGTAGATGATCACTCTGCTGTCTAGAAAATACCAATTTCACTGGATTCTGTTGGACCTTCCGGCCCCCTAGAGCAGTGGTCATCACAGTGGAGATGGATTTCTGGTTCCTAAGGCATTAAGGAGCAGGAGCTTATGGACATGCTCCCTGTCTCCTCACTAGCCCAGCTATCTCCTTCCTCCTGACAGGAAGTCAGACCAGCCCACTCCTATCAAGAGAGAGGGAATGGAGAGGTTGGCGCCGTTTCCAGTGCCACTCATATGCTAACACTACATGACATCGGTAACACAAGGGGGCACTTCTTCCGACTGGAGAAGAAAAAGTTCAGTCTCCAGAAGTGTCAAAACTTCTTTACTGTAAGAACTATGAATCTGTGGAGTAGACTACCTCTGGACGTGGTCACAACAGGGACAATTGATAGTTTTAAAAAGGGTTTAGATGAATTCTTAAAAGTAAATGACATTAATGCTTCTGAAAATGTGTAGGAATCTGAGTCAAACTTCCTTCTGGGATTTACGTCCCCACCTATCCCTTGGTTGAACTTGATGGACTTATGTTTTTTTTCAACCATATTAACTATGTAACTATAAGACATTACCATAGAATTATAAACCAAGTGATTGCAAATACCCCATCAGAGGAACTGCATAGGCTTTTTGGTGCTGGCTTTCTCATTTTCATGGGACCACCAAGACCTGCATGGAGTCAACCTCCTGATCGGCCCTATTTCCTGTATAAAAACATAGGAGATCATTTATAACCTACTGTATAGTATGACTGTTTTCTGGTCTAAAAAAGTCGTAGATGGTGTTTCTGTGACTTTGAAACTTTTTGCCATTTTCTGAGACATTTTTATTTCCACGGCAATTCTGCAAGACTTCCATTTTCTATATGAATATTCCAGGTTAGATCGGGAATATGGCACATTTACTATGTGCAACGTTTTAAAATGTCACAAAAATGCAGCATATCACACCAAGTAAACCCATGGTATACTTTTACACCTAAAAGTGTAAACCTCATTACACTCACACCACATAAGGTACACCAGTTCATAAATTTAGTACAGGAACACAAAGCAAGGACAGACTTAGAACTGACATAAAAAACAACCTAAAATGATAAGTTAGCCTCATATTCCCTGTAAGAAGCTCATAACCATCTCAGAACGGTCAGTGAAATACAACACGTAGTTTGACACTAAGGATAATTGTAAGGATGATTATCAGCAGGGTTGTATTGTCTACGTAACTAGACATTTATTCGATGCTCTCATTCTGATAACACTTTGTTCTCTGTAGAAATCTGACAACACGTGCCCATTCTGCCGCACCAAAATTACAGGCAGAGAAGAGGTTCACATTGCCGCACCCTCAGAAGTGGAACTGGTAGGTATTGTGTGTATTGTGAGTGGCTGAACAGTGCGTCATAAGGCCTTGTAGTGAATACTCCGAAAGGTTGTGGGTAAATTATTGACATGACATCTAGTGTTGATCGAGCATGCTCGGCTGAATACGATATTTGGCCGAGCATGGCAGCACTCGGGACCACGCAGTTATCTAGTCTCCTCCTCGCACACTAATTAGCGTGCGGGAAGGTACTAGCATTCACTGTAATGGCATACTGGCATTACAGTGATCGGCTGGCTGGGAATCCGTCATCGGGTGCTATACAGCACCCGGTGACATGTGACCCGGCTCAGATCGAGTCAGGGAGAGCTGCTGCAAGGAGAGACAGATAGTGTAGGGATAGAAATTGGCTAGGCAGGGCTAATTTTTTTGTTGAAAAGACCCAAAAGCCCTTTTAAGGGCCATTATATCTGGCTGCAATATTTTTTTTTTTTTTTTGGGGGGGGGTCAAAAATTGCGCAAGGTTGCCTGACCTAAACACCACCTGCGCAGCGTGTGCATTATAATGTTTTTGTATCCTATATACCTGACATCCGTTGCTATTTTTTCTGCCGCTAATCAAGGCGACATTACCTGCATCTGCTGTATAACGTTTGCGCAAGAAGGGACAGATAGTGTAGGATTTGGCTAGGCAGGGCTAGTTGTTCTGGTTAAAAGACCCAAAAGGACTGTTGTTATATCTGGCTGCAATATTTTTTTTTCTTTTGGGGCAAAAATAACGCAAGTTTGCCTGACCCTAAAACCACCTGCACAGCGTGTGCATTATAACGTTTCTGTATCCTATATACCTGACATCCGTTGTAATTTTTTCTGCCGCTACTCAAGGCGACATTACCTGTGTTGTGTGTGCATTATAACGTTTCTGTATCCTATATACCTGACATCCGGTGTGATTTTTTTCTGCCGCTACTCAAGGCGACATTACCTATGTTGCGTGTGCATTATAATGTTTCTGTATCCTATATACCTGACATCCTGTGTCATTTTTACTGCTGCTAATCAAGGTGACATTACCTCTGTTGTGTGTGCATTATAACGTTTCTGTATCTTATATTCCTGACATCCGGTGTCATTTTTCTGCCGCTAATCAAGGCGACATAACCTGTGTTGCGTGTGCATTATAACGTTTCTGAATTCTATATACCTGACATCCTTTGTCATTTTTTTCTGCCACTAATCAAGGCAACATTACCTGTGTTGCGTGTGCATTATAACGTTTCTGTATCCTAAATACCTGAAATCCAGTGTTCCCAAACCATTTCAGCGGTGTTTCAACCATTTTCTGACCTTTCCCTATGAACCAGACACCCTCCCCTCTTCAGAGCAAGGGGTGCCTGGTTTAGTGCTCGGGTTTTCCCATTGACTTTCATTGTGCTCAGGTGCTTGGCCGAGCACTCGAGCACCACCTACTGTTTGACCCGAGCACCCGAGCACTACGATGCTCGATCAACACTAATGACATCATTACTTTATAGGCCTTGGCCCATAACAAACCCATTCACTGACTTTGTTTGTGTCCTCTCCTTGTCTACAGTTTACTCACTGTTCATCCTATATGATATGTGTTCAATTTTGTCTTCTATGTTCTACATCTGTAGTTACTAAATGTGTAGCATCAGTTTTTATCCTTACACACAATTTCATTGTATTCTAGCCATCAAGTCTACCAAACACTGCAGAACAGTCAGACAATGATGTGAGTAGTGAACGGCGTAAATCCAGACGGTTGTGTGGCTATCTCTGTCTGTCTTGTCGTCTCTGCAGTGCTGTCTTGTGTTGTCTCACTCCGTAGAAGATACTCCATGTTTATCTGTTCAAAGGTGGCATCTGAATGACTTTATAACCATGACGTTATCTTGTGCCAGCAGAACGCTGCTTCAAATATATGGTGTGCATTCAGTGAAAATGTTGATGAAGAGGAGGCAGACTGGATTAGAAACCGGCCATTACCACCACCTCCTAATGCCCCCAGCATCTCTGATCACCACTCAAGGGCTTTGCCTAGTACACCTACTCTTGATTCTCTTCCTTCTACGTCTAGAACATCATCAGTTCCCTGGGCTGCCCGATTTTCCCTGCCTTCTCAACGAGTACAACTGCGGGCTCTGGATGTTATCAGTAGAGGCACAAATCCATGCCGACCACCAATAACAAGACGTACATAAGGGAAGATGAGATGAAAGGAAAGAATGGATGAGTGATGGACCAACCATTTATTGGTGACGTGTGGTATTCCATTTCATTCTGGATTCAAAAACCTACATCAAGACTATTGTTACCTTCCAGCCATGCAATGAAGAAAACCTCAATATCCCTTGTATGTTTTTGTAAGGTTAATATTGAAATTTATAAAAAGTACCCTTCACCTCACCTTGAATTTTCATGTGGTTATACAAGGAATTGGACGAGTAGAAATGATTGCATCAGGCACAGACTGTGGCTCATAATGGTAAACATCTATAGTAGGTGAGAAGAAGCATAAATCAATCTTGGGGTTCATTTGAGACCTGCTGGGATATACAAGGAGATGATGAGTGTCTGAAGATCGTGGAGAATGGAAAGAGACAATATTAACTATATGTCATGGGGGGTTCTATAGAAAATATGAAATGTCTTCATCTTTTGGTATTAATTCATACTACCATGCACATGAACATTCCTGGACAGAAGGGCTGACTCACTAAGCTTTGTGAAAAATATCAAAACATTGCTAGCTAGTATTCCTCAGATGTGGTGTGGATTATACAACCACCTTTCATACTGCTCACTTCGACAAGGTACTTGCAGTGAAATCACAGATGAGACCATACATTTCACGGGGAGACTGATCACCAATGGTCCTCCAGAGCAGCCTTCTGCCTTGGCTAATAGGAGGGGTTTGTTGCTCAATGGCCATCAGGGACAGACTGGAAACTTAGAGTGGCCTTGGAAAAGAAAAAAAAAATTCTTATAGGCGGCTCCAAATTCACAGAAGCTAGGGCTAACACCATTAGTATACCATATTGCGGCACAATACAGCCCCAGCAGAGCCAAATATCACAGTGCAAAACAATAAACTGCTCCAGCAGCATCAAGAACCACAGTGCAGTAAAAGTACCTCCTCAGAAGCTGCCCCTATATGGTGGCCAGGGTCATCTGCCACGTTCTGTCCTCCTACTCTAGTTGCCTCAGGATGGCAATATAGTTGAATTCAGCAGTCAGGAGGGCAGATACATAACTACTTGATGCCCCCAGCATTAATTAACTCTGACAGTGACAGACCATTACTTACCTGGCCCTGAGGAAGGCTCAGGTAGCTCCCCTGGGCATCAGTCCACTGGGAAATTTTCCTGTAGAGTTTATGACCAATCCTGGCCATTCTCTAATGCCTCAAAATGCCCTTGTGAAATATCTAGTAGATTTAAGAACAAAAGAACATTTTACCTTGTTATAATCCACTTCGCCCACCAGAGGGCGACAAGGCATCAGGAAAAAGAAAAGTCCAGGAAATAAAGTAAATCAGGGTTGGTTGATCATGATTCACGAATATTCAATAAAAGCAACAATATTAAACATACTCATTAACGCTCCATTAATATTTAATGTCAATAGGCTTCGGTTCAATTTATGCTTCAATATTGTCCAGAATGAACTGCTTTTATGAGCAGGTGCTGAAAGGTTAATATAAAAGTTTCCAACCTTTGCCCAAGTGATGTAGTCATATTTTACATCACCTAAAAGCAGTTTCAGGCAAGCTCACTAGTGTATATCAAAATGACTTTTATCATGAAAATGAGTTTGATGGCTTGAACTATGGTTATTACAATTAAAGCTGGTCATCATTCATGTCTGGTTCTATATACGGTGCCTCACACATTGTATTAGGGTTACCTCATAAATTATAATATGGCTCTCAGAGACCTCTACGGGGCCTTTACTGTACCTGCATAGGATGAATACATATAAGGCATGTAAAGTTCTTTTTTTTCTGTCAGATTACACATAAAACCAAGAGAAAACAAGAATCATGCCATGTTCCATTAGATGTGGTTTTCTGGAGCTATTCTCTTCTACCAGCATTGGTTTTAGCGTAGATAATTCCATAATATGTGATGAGAACCATACTACAGTACCTCACCGTGCCTAAAGTTCTGTATGATGACTCTGTGTGCCTCTATACAGCCTCCACGTACACAGGTCTGCTGTGTGTAAGGCCTCTAAGAATCTGTCATTAGATGTAGAAAAGGAGGCCATGCATGGTCCAATTTAGGATGATGTAATTTAAGGTCAAATTTATGCAGAAATATAGAAAATACTGAAGGATTCACAAAATTTCGAGCACCATTGTATATAGTTTTGTGGGAAAAGATTCAGTATAACTTGTATTCATTTTAATCTGTGATCTTCCCATGCTTGGTGGTCTTAATCAGGGATTGACAGCCTTTCCTCGATGACTGGGCAATCAGATGGCTGTCAGTCCCTGATTAGGACAGCCCACTGGACTCCTAAGCTTAGAAAAAGCAGAGATTTAAATGAATAACATTTTTGTTAACTGTATATCAATCTGCTCAGCTCCTCCTGCTCTATAATGTTCTCTCTACAGATTGTATGGTATTTTCACGGCCGACAGGTTTCCTTTCAACTATAAGTTATAAACATCCTTCACGTCCCACAGATATTTCTCATCTTCTGGGACCGTGCACGGTTCTGCTGAATGCTTCAATGTTTCTTAGGGAACCTTTCCCTACAATCCAAGCATACCTGGAAACTCAAGTCTCCTCTGTTGGAGTTGTGATGTTGAGTGATTCTCTTTACCGGTTGACGGTGTCATGTGATTAGGTGACATTCCAGGTGTCGTGTTTAGACTTTCTACCTTGACATCAGGCAGACATGGTTTACTGCACAGATAATTGCTTGCCTTTCCCCTCTATTTCCACAAATATCAAATAACTCAGTTGCAGTCACCCATGAATACCTGTGTGATAATCCCACTTCTGGGAAGAGAATGAGCTGTTATTTCGTAAGAGTTACAGTTCTATATTGATCGTCTTTCCTGTGTGTTGATGTTGAGTCCTTGTTCTTTAACCTATTCCCTCCTCGTTGTTAACCTATTTATTGCTGGTAGGTGAGTTTTCTATCACCTGGGGAAAATATTCATTTTGCTGCTCTAGCACTGTGTAATGAGGCCTGATTGCTGTCCTTCATGTTCATCCTAGATGTTCCACTAGCTCCCCCACCCCACCCTCCAGCTAAACTCTGGCATTGCCCATTGTTACAGATCCCCTTTTCTCTAGGAACCCCACTTACCATGTGCCATATAAACGTGATGTCTCCTTATATTGCATGGGTGATTTAGGTCCTCTCACACACTAGGCCCTGGGTGCAACATAAAAATTAGATGGCCAAGTGGGGCTTGCCCCACTTGGCCTAGAGTGAGGATATATATGCTGCTGGTGTGTAAACCAGACAAGCTGAATCAGGAGAAAAGAATGCTTCTCCAGGGAGACACCATCCCTGTGAGTGAAAAGCTGCCAGAAAAGCAACTTTGCTAAGAACCAACCTCTGAGGAAAAGAAGCATTGAATTTTTGCAGAAGCTTGAGCACTATTGAAAAGGGATAGTGCTTGGACAAAGACAGTAAAGGTAACGCACGCAAATGGCTGTAGACTTTACTGCATGTGACTTGGGTTATATTGCTTCTAGCACCCGCAACACTAGAGAGACTGACTGAAAATATGATCTAGGTTGGCACCCTGCAGTCAGGAATTGCAGGTAAATATTTAGAGGAACTGCATGCCTTTGGTCACTTGGGTATCTGTGGAAATAAACTCAGGTAGGACTATCATAGTAGTCATCACCTACACACAGCCTTTGAGAAAAACCCACCCTGTGAGAACTGTGCCTAATGCTTGTATTTGCCATTTGACTCCCATTATCCTGCTAATTGGTCCCAGCCACCACCAGGCATGAGACCACAAAAGGGATTAAAGGCTCCTTGCAATGCTTGTCCAGCCTGGGAGACCACTGAAGCAGGAAATAGCCACCATGATGACTTCATTTCCACCACCACCACTCCCATCCTCTCCATCACTGCACACCTCCCCTGCAGGCCATTGCCCCACACATACACCTTTGTATGGTAGTTATGTACCATGAATTTCAATGAAAGAAAACAATTTTAATACTTGGCAACATAATTCAGGACATTCACATCCCCTTTGCAGTCAGCACCGGTCCCTTCACAGGAATGTTGGACACTATGTATTAGTTAAAAGCTGTATTTGGAATTTCTTTATATAACAGCATAGGGTTACCCTTAGGTGTTTTAACAGACTTATGGTACATATGTCTGTTCTTATATATTACCAGATTAACTTTGAGATGGCAGCATAGGCTGCTCAGTAAACAGCATATGTAAGACCAGCCCAGTTCCTCCCTCCCACTATATTAGGAGGAGTGAGGTGACGTGAAATGCGTGGTATAAGGTTGATTTTGAATGCCAGAGCGATTGTTGAGCTTGTTTAAAGTGATAAACGTATGTGAAGTGCAGATAATAGTTTAGCAATGGTCTGTGAAGAGATGAACATCTAGTAGGCAAATCTAGACTTGTCTTCCTTGCACATTTATCATTCTGACTGTTCGGTTTAGAGAATGTGACTTTCATTTGCTGCCGAAACAAATCGTTTTATCCCGTCTCTGTGGATAAATGAAGTAAGAAATGTCGTTTAATGTTCATTCATCTACTAACTGATGAGAAAATCAACATAATGCTTGGATGATTTAACAAGAAGCTTGAAGTTTTAGAGCTAGATGGAATTATCATGTTCTTTTCTATCTTTTGCAGGAAGGTTTTAGAAAACTAGTATAGTGCTCTCATTAAGACAAACAAAATAATAGTACTGCAGGTTTGATACCTTTTAATGGCTAACAAAAATAGAGGTAATGATGTTACATAGTGAGCTTCCGGGACATCACCAGTCCTTCATCAGGCATACTACAAGAATATATGAAGAAACAGCAATGTTTATACAATAAGAACAGATACATGGGAGGATAAATGGACATTTGAAAAACAACAGAATATCAAAGATCCTGAGAATGAGTCCTTAATTATCTTAAAGCTAAGGGGTATGAAAGTTTTATGGTCTCTAAAATGATGTGATCTCAGAGACCTAAGTCCTTAGATCTTGTAGTGTGTCATAAATCCCGGGGACAAATTCAGTCCAGTATTCAAAGTGTCAAACTGTTATAAATTTGTATTCCCAAATTCTTCTGGCGCTTTGGGATTTGAAGTTACCTTTTAATATGAGAACTTTCATGTGTTCTTCATTGTGTTCTGGGCTACAGAAATGCTTAGCCACAGGAAAGTGTAGCTTCTTCTCTTTACTTGTGTGGCGATGGGACCTCATCCTTGCATTGAGTTTCTGTCCCCCCACAGGACATTTAGTGCAGAGAATCAAATAAACAACATTAAATGTAGAACATGTGAACTTTCCAGGGATCTTATAATCCTGATGTGTCGGGGATCCGGATCTTATCTGTTGTCATTATATGGGAACAGGTTCTGCATCTTCTTGTATTACAGGGATGGGTTCCTTTTTCTCCAGTACATGGCCTTGAACATGATCTGATCAGAATATTCCTTAGATTTGGAGGTTGTCGGTAAGTAAGGGGGATCTGGGAAGATTGTTTTTAGTTGGTCATCCTTATGTAGGACATGATGTAATTTTTTGGCTGTTTTCCTCAGTACTTCTAGTAGTTGGTTGTTGGTCACAACCAGAGGTACGCATTGGTTCTGTTTCTTTTCATTGTATTGGAGAAGTTGACTTCTGGGGATCTTGGTGGCTCTTGTGATCTGATCTTCAATTGAAGCAGGATGATAGGTAGCCCTGGTGTAAAAATGTCCTTTTCAGATGTTGTAAATGCTCATCCCTGTCTGATAGGCTGGAACAGATTTGGTTGTATCTGATCACTTGATTATAGATGATGGACTTTTTAATATCCTTGGGGTAGAAGCTGTGCCATTTGAGGTATGTAGGCCGATCAATAGGTTTTCGATACAGGGATATCTGAATTGAACTGTCTTGAAGTTTTATGGTGGTGTCCAGAAAGCTGACTCCTCTGTGTGAATAGTTGAGGGTCAGGTTTATGGTGGGATAGAAGCGTTCAGGAAATTATATCAGTTCATGTTCAGAGGTTTTAGAAAAGAAATGCAATGAGCAATTCTACCAACAGGTAGCAGGAGGCATCTTTCTGCTTCTCTTCCTTACAAAGGGGTTTTCCCAGCTCACAGTCTCATGTCTGGTAGTACTACCACTACTGGGGGAAAAAAATAAGAAAAAAAAAATGAAATGAACTACATAATTGGTATCACTTCATCTCAAATGTCTTGTACAATAAAAGGAACTTATTATTTATTTCCATACATTGAATACTGTAAAAACCTAAAAAGACAATGCCAAAAGGGCTATTTTATTTTGCAAATAAAAAATGACTAGATTGTCAAATGTACTCCAAAATGGCACTAATAAATACTGCAACTTGTCCTCACACAGCTCGGTCAACAGAAAAATAAAAATGGTATGGGTCACGCCCTGGAGTCCAAAATAAATTGCAGCCTTAAAGGGGTTATGCAACCAGATTTTCTGTAGAAAAACTACAGGGAGGCTGTTAAAATAATAAAAAATAATAATAAACATACCTTTCTGATCCACTGTGGCCGATCCATCCTGTCTTCCAGGTTGCAGTAGGGTGCCTGTATGCCGTACGTGAATACTACAGTCGGTCACTGGCCTTGAAAACACCATTACATGCACAGAGCAGCCATCTTCAGGTCCCTGTACATGGGCAATGATCAAAGCAATTATCATGAAGAAGCGTTCCTATGAATGCTCATTCCCAATAATTACCCCATGTGAAGGTGCTGCCAATCATCCGCTTATTCATCAGGTGAAAACATTGATGGTGAGGACACCTAACTCATAACTTCTGGGCAGCAGATTGTCTTGTCTAAACAGCTACCTGCTGCCCAGAAACTATGAATCTCTATGTGGAGATCGAAACAGTGATCCCTTGTCTCCATACAGAGTAGATGATTGCTGCATGTAAATACAGTTCTCACCTCTTCTGACAAGCAAGCAATTATCTAGAATGACTGGATTATTCCTTATAATTGTCTCCTGTGTCAGCCTGTGTAAAGGGACCTTTACACTGCAGAATATCTAAGCCTCTATTCATATCTGCACTCTCTATTAAGCTACAGGAGCAGAATGATTTAAAAAATGGAAGCACTGGAGCAGGTTTATGATGGAAATGACTGGTGCCTGATGGACCCCTTTGGCTATAATGTTTTTTCTTGGGTTTCTCTCAAGGAGCCTGGCATTTGACTGGATAGAATAGCACAGGATGCTGCACTATTTTGTTCCGACTTTTTAATTGGTGTCAATATCAGATCAGCACGGGGTTAGACTCGGTCATCAATGTCAGATTAGCAGAGCTCTGACTCCTGGCACCCCCGCCAATCAGCTGTTAGAAGAGGGCTCAGCACTTCATGTGCACTTAGGCCTTTGTTTGGGCCAGTGACGTTACCGTGCATCAATCACATAGCCTAGGCACAGCTCAGTCTCATTCAAGTGAATGGGACTGAGCTGCAAAACCAAGCACAGCCGCTATACTATGTACGGCACTGTGCTTGGTGAGATGTTAGGAGGCCACAGCACTCACCAGAGCTCCAGTGAACACAGCAGCCCCTTCTAACACTTGGTCATTGGTGGCCAGGAGTTGGACCCCCACTGATTTGATATTGATGACCTATCCTGAGGAAAGATCATCAGTATCAAATTCCTGGAGAACCAATTTAACTATGTAGAATTTAAACAATGTAATAGAACCGTTGCTGGGCCCATCCCTCTGGGATAATGTTTAGGTAATGTAAACATCCATTTACTTCTTTGCAATCAATGTTCTCTCTTCAGCCAAGCATTGACACAAACACATTCCTCATTCTGAGTGATCGGGATGCCAACCGTCCATTATCTCAAGGGCTGTACTGGAACTATACTGTACTTGGAAGATTAGCTGCCTGCATTACAACACATTTTTCTAACACTCAAATAATATTGCTTCAGGTATGGTTTGCACAGAAGTACAGGCCTCGCTACCACCTCTCTGCTTTTGTTATACTTCTATAGAAGAGAAGGAGGGGGATTATTTCAATTTGAGTTTTATTTCTGAAGAAAGAAAGGACATTTGTAAGATCCTTTAGCCACAGTGGCAGATTCCATTGATTTCTCCAGGAGGTGGTTGTCAGATTGTCATATTGAAGAATAGTTGTCATGAGTTGCAATTGTTGTATGTAGTTGTATTGACGTTGTATTGGGTCTTTCTCATTGGGTGACTCAATGTGTTCCTGTTGATGAGACCACTATAGCCTTGACTCACCATGTGGGACAGGACTTGTGTTAATATTAGACAATAAAGCTGGACATACATGTTGGCCAAACCTGTAGATTTCGGCAGGATTGGTCGATTATATACATGCATGGGGCCTCTTTTCTTCATATTAAGCCACAAGCATTTGATTTCCCTGCAGGTGAAATAAAAGATTGCCTGGCCCCCTTTAATATGCTGTCCACATAATGTCTGGACATGCTGGGTCCTCCAGCTGCTGTAACCTGCAGATGACTGCTACGTCTCACCTGATGAGGTGGATCCACTAAGCCTCTGGTCTGGAGGAGGAGGTCCAGTGGCATAGACAGGTGGCAGAAGTTCAGATGCAGCACAGGTGGAGTGGTGGTACTGATGATGAGCTGTGGACATGCAACAATGAAGCAGAGCTGAAGCAAAGCTGTAACAGAGCTGAATGGATGCTGAGCTCCAGACATCAAGCAATAAAGCAGAGTAGAAACACACTTGGTGTAGTAGAGTTTTAGTAGTGTTGGACGAGGCAGAGCTGTAGATGTGCTGCAAAGTTGATGCAGAGCCAATGTAGCAGGCTGGAGAGTCTCATGCCCACCCCACCAGCACAGTTTAGCAGGTAATTATAGAAACACTGCAAATTACTTCATTAATAGACTATAGCTCATAGAATTCTTAGATTTCTCAGTTTCGAATTTCATAGTCCAGAACAAGGGAATGTGAAATCCAAGAGTGAGCATCTGTCATTATGCCTGTGTAGCACCTGGTCCATGTTATTGAGAGTTCTTCTTACTGAAGTTCTGTACAACTTGTGGATGTTTCGTTGCTGCTCTCAGATCTAACTTGTTCCCACATACGGTATTTGAAGATGGATTTTGTAAACCAGACAATCCTTTTAAGGCTAATACATCAAGTCTTCTATTCAAGTGGGGACCAAAACCAACTTTTCAGCAATTTGGGCCATGCAACTTTTTGATTCTTCTGTCATCTGATGTGACAGGACAGTAGTAATTCTCCTTCTGGATTCTTTGTATCAGGATTTCAATGCTGTGTGAAGTAATGTCGGAGGTTGGTATTGTCCTCCTGCTATTGGTGACTACTAGGTAATAACTCAACTTCATTGGTTACACATTCCACCTTGTAAAAAGGCCGTGGTTAATTGCTTTTCTCCATTCAGCCCTTAGGCCTTTTTATGGATGATCTTTTTTGCCAAGCAAACATATACCATGACCTAGGCTGGATTCATATCCCATCTGCCTTCCATTGTACAGTTCAAACACTGAGGCTTTTCTGGTTATACTGGTGAGTTATGGAGATGCTATTAAAGAGGTTTTTCCAGGATGTAACATTGATGGGCCATCATTGGCATCTCCACTATCCTGTAGCCCCACTGAACACCAGCGCAGACCATTTAAGTATACGCATTTTTCCCCTAGAATACATTGCTGGTAAATATAAGTCCTAGACATGCATCTGTCTTCATTATATCTGTTCCTGGGAAAGCTGGGTGTTAACAAACACGGCGTCCATAGCAGCTCATACTCTCATTTTCTATACTCCAGACTGGCAAATTGGACTAGTTATATAGAAATATGGGAGCAGGGGAACTTATCCTGACATAACTGGGAAGGCTGCGGAAGCCACAATGGCAAACTGATATTACATTACATATATCCTATTGAATTACAACCTGTATTTTATTGTACAGCTGCATTCACAATTCTGCATGCTGCAGATCTGAAACCTCCCAACATTCCTTACTGGCTCAATGTCTGCACACTTACTCTAGTGATATGAATTCGAGGAATTGTCCTCAGCTTGTGTTTTAGTAATCTAATATAGTAAAAACTAACTGCCCCCTGCACTCAGACAGCTCACCTAAGCTATTAGAAGTATGTATGACATCAAGTTTGCTGATTGTTGTCAAAAAGTGAAAACAAAAACAAAGCAGAATTATCAATACAGCTCTGAAGTATATGGCAGACTGTATTTTAACTGATGACCTATCGTCTGGTCATCAGTGTCTGATTGGTATGGGTTCGACACCTGGGACTCCTACAATTAGTTGTTGGAGAAGGTACTGGCGCTCGCAGTTGTGCTGCGATCTTCTCCCTGCTCACCAAACACACTGCTGTACATTGTATACAGGATGTGCTTGGTGTCCCGCTCAGCCCCATTCACTTCAATGGGTCTGAGCTGCCCAAGGCCACATTCCCGATGAATGATATGTCACACAACATTAGAAAAGCTGGAGAAGGCCATGTTGTTACTGCGAGTGCCGGTACCTTCTCAAACAACCGGGGTCATGGGTGTCAGACACCCACCGATCAGTTACTGATGACCTATACAGAGGATAGGTTATCAGTTAAAATATCTAGAAAAAAACCTTTAATTTACAAAGTGGCTCAATTTATTATGTAGATTATATCTACAGGTACATTGTAAAATATATTTTAAAGGTTAATATACCACCTTAGAAGTACACATTCTGCATTCTTTATAGTACAATGGATATCTATATAGATAAGATGTCATGAGTTGTAGCAAAGCAGGTTTTACTCCAAAATCCCAACCTGAAGATAGAAACAGATATTGTGAAGGAGTGACCTATAAAAACCAGCAGTGTTCCTATAAATCTAGGACACTTGGAGTACTATGCTATGGTATTTTTCTGCTCCTCTGAAGGAATGTGTAAGTTTGTGTCCTTGGTGCATTCTTAACTATGGCAAACAGCAAAGTAGAGCTGTCACTGTATATCACATGAGTACACGTCAAGCACAGGGACAGGGTGGTACCTTACATACAGTGTAAAGCATGGTGGATTACTTACAAGACCACATTGGTGGGAGTTTAGGAATTGACAGCTATCGGGAAGGACTCACTGATTGACCTTAAATGAGGAGTTTTACAATTCTTTTTGTTATGTGGGAACCCTACTGCTGAAATCAGCATCAATCAGGTGTAATCTGCAGAAGATCGCAGCAACTATTCAGTTGTCCTGCAGCGCCACCACAGGCTTAATGAAGTGTTACATGGTGTGTACTGAAATCAAGGGTCTGTGTGGGTAATGTGCAAGGCTTCATAGCTGCTCTCTATTCCGGCTAAGTAACAGAGGTCTCGAATGAAGGAACTCCTTCTGTTTCTAGTAAAGACAGAGGGATACTTGAAAATAGCATTTTAAAACCAGTTAACCCCTTTAAGGATAATTACTGGGATAAGACAGACACCTTGTGGTTTGCATTTGTATTATATCGACAGATGATTTAAAGGGAGTCTTTCACCAGTTTTTCACCAATATACAGTGTCTTGCGAAAGTATTCGGCCCCCTGGAACTTTTCAACCTTTTGCCATATTTCAGGCTTCAAACAAAAAGATATAACATTTTAAATTTTTGGTGAAGAATCAACAACAAGTGGGTCACAATTGTGAAGTGGAACAAAATTTATTGGATCATTTAAACTTTTTTTGTAATAATAAAACTGAAAAGTGGGACGTGCTAAATTATTCGGCCCCCTTGCATTAATACTTTGTTGCGCCACCTTTTGCTGCGATTACAGCTGCAAGTCGCTTGGGGTATGTCTCTATCAGTTTTGCACATCTAGAGACCGAAATTCTTGCCCATTCTTGCTTGCAAAACAGCTCGAGCTCTTTGAGGTGGGATGGAGAACGTTTGTGAACAGCAGTTTTCAGCTCTTTCCACATATTCTCAATTGGATTCAGGTCTGGACTTTGACTTGGCCATTCTAAGACCTGGATACGTTTATTTTTGAACCATTCCATTGTAGATTTTGCTTTATGTTTGGGATCATTGTCTTGTTGGAAGATAAATCTCTGTCCTAGTCTCAGGTCTTTTGCAGACTCCAACAGGTTTTCATCCAGAATGGTCCTGTATTTGGCTCCATCCATCTTCCCATCAATTTTAACCATCTTCCCTGTCCCTGCTGATAAAAAGCAGGTCCAAACCACGATGCTGCCACCAACATGTTTGACAGTGGGGATGGTGTGTTCAGGGTGATGAGCTGTGTTGCTTTTACGCCAAACATATCGTTTTGCATTGTTTCCAAAAAGTTGGATTTTGGTTTCATCTGACCAGAGCACCTTCTTCCACATGTTTGGTGTGTCTCCCAGGTGGCTTGTGGCAAACTGTAAATGAGACTTTTTATGGATATCTTTGAGAAATGGCTTTCTTCTTGCCACTCTTCCATAAAGGCCAGATTTGTGAAGTGTTCGACTGATTGTTGTCCTATGGACAGACTCTCCCACCTCAGCTGTAGATCTCTGCAGTTCATCCAGAGTGATCATGGGCCTCTTGGATGCATCTCTGATCAGTCTTCTCCTTGTTTGAGATGAAAGTTTAGAGGGACGGCCGGGTCTTGGTAGATTTACAGTGGTCTGATACTCCTTCCATTTCAATATGATCGCTTGCACAGTGCTCCTTGGGATGTTTAAAGCTTGGGAAATCTTTTGGTATCCAAATCCGGCTTTAAACTTCTCCACAACAGTATCACGGACCTGCCTGGTGTGTTCCTTGTTCTTCATGATGCTCTCTGGGCTTTAAACAGAACCCTGAGACTATCACAGAACAGGTGCATTTATACGGAGACTTGATTACACACAGGTGGATTCTATTTATCTTCATCAGTGATTTAGGACAACATTGGATCATTCAGAGATCCTCAATGAACTTCTGAAGTGAGTTTTCTGAACTGAAAGTAAATGGGCCGAATAATTTTGTACTCCCCACTTTTCATTTTTATTATTACAAAAAAGTTTAAATGATCCAATAAATTTCGTTCCACTTCACAATTGTGACCCACTTGTTGTTGATTCTTCACCAAAAATTTAAAATGTTATATGTTTTTTTTTGAAGCCTGAAATGTGGCAAAAGGTTTAAAAGTTCCAGGGGGCCGAATACTTTTGCAAGGCACTGTAGCTAACAGCAGTGCCCCACAGAAGATTGCAGACACATCCCAGACATACCTGTGTGCACTGTGTGTCTGTATTACATGTCCATAAAAAGCACTTTTATTCTGCAGGAAAACAGCTCCCAAGTGCCCGGCTCTGCTACTGCAAGTGCTCAAAGCAAACCAGACTGAAGAGGGGAGGACTGCTTTAGCTGCTCACATCACTACATTTAAGTCTGTCCATCTTGTTGCAGCGGGCAGTGGGTGTGGACCCACCTTGCAAACGAACCAGTTTGACTTTGGGCTAAACCTAAGGGAGTTGTCCCGGCGGTTCCCTGGTATTCATCCATTAACCCCTGTGCAGGGATCTGGACTTTGCTGCAGGGAGCCAACCGGACTGCAACCTCCTAGAGTAGACCTGGTGTAGATGGCAGCTGACCCATGGGAGTCAGAGACATGGGTGCAAAGCACCAAAGGATCAGGCAGAAAGTGTAGCCTGAATACAGTCCAAGATAGGGGCAAGCTGAGTACATGTGTATTCCAGATGGCAATTCCAAGGGCAGGACAGGTGGCAAGGAGCAGAATCGATAGTCAAGCAAGGTGCAGTACACAGGTATTCAGATCACGTTTGCTGGTCACTAGACTCTAGAAAACCCATAGCTCAAGCTAGGAGGTGAATCCCCGCAGCCCAGCTAAATAGAGAGGCTGATCAGCACTAGTCAGGGAGCAAAATGAAAAGGATTAACTCTAGCAGCACTGTAAGGACGTTCATGGAGCACTAGTCTCAATTCACATAGGGTGAGTGGACTGACGGTCACTGGGCAGGGCAGTGGCGGATATTTGCTGCCAGCGTAACACTTGTATAGGATAATAGTTGGTGATTTTCTAAATTACCATTTTCTTAAAAGTTACCTAGTATAAATTTTTCATTCAGGAATTAAGCAGGGGTCTTCATATTTCTCCATGGCTTAGTCTACTATAGACACTATAGATGCCCTTCTGTCATATCTGATGACACCGGTATCATAAATAGCATATGGTACATGAGGGGGTTTAGTTATAAATTTTGCATCAAGATCCAGGAGCTTTAAGTTACGCTTCTGTAGGCGACCACATGAATATTCTAATAAGGATATATGCCTACACTGTGTCTTTCTTTCTCCTCTCAGTCCCTGAGGAGCCTGGTCTCACAAATGTAGCAAACTGAAAAGGGCAAATAAACCATCAAAGTTTTTAATGGAATATATTTAGGGCTTCTAGATAAGATGGGGAGCAAACAAGGCATAGGTGGTTTAAGCAAATGCAGAGTTCTCGTAAAATCTCTTCTAGCCATGATATAAAGTATGAAAATAGCTCTTTCCCAGAAGGAAGGACCCAGTCTCCCCAGTGCCACCTATCGATGTCACTAGATGGCGTGGTCTTCATTCTTCTGAAGCAGAGCTTATTCCCAGCATTCGAGCATTGCCATAAAGGCTGCCTGCATGCTGAATCTTTACAAACAGTGCCTTATTTCAGGACAGAACAGGAAAAAGAAGAAACTTGGTTGGGGACGTGTGAGGATCAGGGGCATCAAACAACACCAATGCTAATCCTTGCCAGGGGCGTAACTACCATAGCGGCAGACCATGCAACTGCTATGGGGCCCAGAGCAAGAGGGAGCCCAGTCTTAGTTGGGATTATCTCCTCTTCTACTGGAGGTGAAAACGTGGTGAGGACATTACCCTCTAGAGTGGAAAAATGGCCCAAGGGTCATTGAAAAGGGTTTAGGCAGGTCTAGGCCCCCTGTGTGGGGGGCCTAGTTTGGCGCTTGCTATGGGGCCCTTACTTCTCTGTGTACACCACTGACCCTTGCATACAAAATTCATTTATAAAATCTTTATACTGATAAATGATATATTTACCATTGTCACCTAATCAAGATTACCAAAATATCTGCCAGGTTCCATTCACCAGCAAATAAATAATGTAAAGGCTTCATTGCACTTTGATAAAAGAGGCTCTGGCAGGCTGAGCTTATAGAGAACAGCAGTTATTACTCCTCGGAGGGCTGTTCTGAGTTATTAAAAAGGAGTGAGAGTATTAGTGCATACACAGCAGAGACCGGGATGAGGCGTTCTACAGATGCTTCATGAATCTTTGTTTTCCTCCTTGTTGTTTATCACTTTTTTATACCTACAGGCATCAATGCTATTATAATTTGTAATGTACCAATGTTTAATGCATGCATTCAATTAAAAAAAATTCACAGAGAGCTCTTAGATCCTCATGCACAGAACTTTTGTTGAGCCATTTTCTTCAATGTTTCATTTCTGCAGCAGACCGTTTATTCACGAGAAGTAATCACTGACTGTCATGTTTCAGACACAGTGGGGCTGCAGGGCGGTCGTGGTCACTGTAGATACAATCCTGTACTTGCCTCTCCACTGTCCTCCCTTCTTATTGCATTGCAGCTGGTACGCTGACCTGGGATCATCTGTGGGCAATACACTGTTACTGCAGTTTCTGTGACTAATGCAGTTATCTATGGATGTAATATAGCAGGCACTTAAGAAACAACATAGAAATTTGCCACACGCACCACATTGTTGCTCTTTTCCATTTTCAGCAGCAGTGCTTCTGATGACTACTCATTGGTGGCTGTTAGATTACTTGGCTCAAGCTTGACAAAAAAGTAGCTTCGGTAGCAAAAATGTCTCACCACCCCTGATATATAGAAACCCTGCAAACTGATGGCTCCTGTGCGTACCTGACATTTCCAGTGACATCTCAGAATAAGCTGTCATGTGTGTATACCCAGCATAACCATAGAGAATAGGTGATTCTGCTCCCCTATCTCTCTGCAGTGCACACTCAGAAGCAGAAACATCATGGAGGACAATATATAACAGGTCTAAGCAGTGAAGTTTGGAATCTAGCACTGGGGTGAGATAGAAAACCTTCTAGGGCTTTCAACAGTCTCTCCATCTCTCTGCCTGGTCTCACTCTGCAGATGATCCCTAATCCCCCTCCATAGACTTTTATGGGCAGCACGCAACCCAATCCTTCAGCAAGGTTATATATCTTGTCTCTCAAGGGGCACTTTAATTGTGAATAATTGAGGGTGAATAATCAATAGAGGAGGAAGGGGAAAAAATAAGTGGCTAATAAATTGAGAAAGAGGCATGTTCTTTAATAAAATATATTACAAAGGTTTTTATATTTGTTTGTACTATTGCTTTATGTATAGTTTTGTGAAATTGTTTATTTTAATATATAAGCATGTTCGCTTTAATTAAAATATATTACAATATTTATAAAGTGGCTGGGTTTGGGGTGGTCCCAATGCTACGCTGGGTCACCTGGACACTGTCGAGGTACCACAACATGTTGCACCCCAATGGGAAACAAGAAAACAATACAGGTGAGGCATAGGGTTGGCTTCTCCATTCTTTTCCCTGGCAGAAGACGGTTCTGTGCTGAGAAAAGGCCTAAGCTAGCTGTCCCTCTTTCTCTCAGGGGGCTGGCTCCTTGACAAACACTGGTGGCACAGGGTCTATGGCTCAGCTGTCCGGTGGGCTCCCTGGTCACTGGAGTATCCCAGTCTCCGCATCTTCTTCTGGTCATTTATGCAGTCTGGCAGAGTCTCTCCTACTAAGCACTCGTCCCTATTTACAGACAACTATGGATTCTAACTGCTTTCCTTATATGTAGTCTCCAGCTGAGCTAGAGCCTTCTAATAGAAGGAGAGGAGTGGAGAAGCACAGCCTAAATAAAAACACTGTTGCAATTTTAGTCTATCATAGACTTGTTTAGCACTTCAGTAAATAAACAGCCTTTCTAGACATAAACAACAGAGCCAGACTAAACAGAAAGTCAGTGTGTCTGTATTTTTCATCCAAAACTATTCAAATACTGTCTCTCAGTATTAGCTGGCTGCTCATTAACCCTTCCCAAAGTGCAATAACAGTTCAAATGAATAGGATATATTACAATAAACATATATATCCAGTTTACATTGGTAAAAGTGCACACAACAGCATAAAACACAGTGCACGTTAACCCTGCAAAGTGCAATAAAGTAGTGAGTTGATGGCTTTGCATAGTAGCAATAGGGGCAAAATGTCCAAAAGCATCCATAGTACAAAAAGCTTTGCTCCAGGGCACTATAATTACACAAGGCAAAAATAGAGCAAAAGCGGTCATTCCTCTCGGGGTATGGCCACATGGTCAGGTTTCCTGGTGCTGTTTTGGAAAAGGAAAGTATAAAGGACAGATACAACTTCATCACTTTTTTGCATTCACTCCTGATTCTGGCTTCCAAAACTGCATCACGAAACCTGACCATGTGACCGTACCCTAAAGGGGGTTATCTCACAGTTTTACTGTAAGCCCAGTACCTTCCTAACTTATGAAAAAACATTCCTTGGTTTTAGACTCAGGTGTTCTTCACTGAGCACATGACAATAAATTCTCTGTGAACTTAGTGGTAAATGGACCATGGACGCTCTCTAGTAAAACCCCCATTTATATATACTTATATACAGGGGCGTAGCTAAAGGCTCATGGGCTCTGGTGCAAGAGTTCAGCTTGGGCCCCCTTTCCCTTAGTGCTCTGTGTGTCTTCTTATGTGGCACAAGAGTCTTTGGGCCCCTTCAGGCTCCTGGGCCCGGTAGCGACTGCTACCTCTGCACCCCCTATAGCTACGCCCCTGCTTATATACCAATTTATATATCACGTGCTGCTTCAATAGGCTAAGTCGCTAAGCAAAGCAGTATCTACTGCATGGACTCGCTGATAAGGGAGACTTACCAATCACACTATATAGAGACAGTAAAGAACTACTGGATGATATACTGTATACCATAGCAACCAGATATCAACATCAAATATTTCATGGGGTATATTGGGGAGAATCATTCCATAAATATAGTCCATTACAGAAAATTCTATAACATTTGCTAACCTCTACATATAGGGGACAAGGGGCCATCAGTTAGATCTTGGCATACCCCTTTAGTTTTCAGTGATTGATTAAAAGTTAAGCTGAAGTACCAGCAGTGTACACCAGGGGTCACTCTTAGTCCTGTAGCCAGAGACCATTAGCTATCCATTACCATAAACATAAGTAGGAATGTCAGATATTCCCATCCAGCAAAGCAAGAATCATCAGCATGAGCAACTGCGCATATAAATATCTGCAGTATGCCAGGATGAGATAGCATGTGCTCTCATACATTTCCTGTTGTATCAATGCCGAGGTGAAGTACTTACAAGGAATATAAGAGGTTTCCAGAAATTTCAAGTTGGACATTCAACATTAAAAATTGTATTTATTCTAACAGAGTGAAAAATTCACTGTGAGTTTAATCCCATGTAGACATGTTATCAGTTGCTATGGGTCCACCCCATTGTGACTCTTATGAAGATAGTATGTACATGTGTAGTACATGTGCTATTTTGTAAGAAGAGCTTTGCAGTCTGCTTTGTGTATATCTTGACACGGGCTTAAAGTCTTTCCAATCCTAGTGAACAGGTGGATCTTACTGATTATAAAACATGATGTCATATTTCTGTTATTTCCTCTGTGTTTACTATGAGACAACCCTGGTGGTCTTAGGTGCCCCTCAGTTAGCTTGAGCCTCAGCATTTCTTAAAGTAGACCTGCCTGGTTACATCTACAATTTTCCAGTGTCTTGGCATCTGGCCACTTCACAAAGCTTATGCTAAAAGCAATCTACTGTATTATTATGACGTGACTAGGATCCTTAGTAGTATGCACTGTTTACCTAGAACTGCTGATCTTTGCTACCATGAGAAAGGTTAGTGTCTCATCTGCATCTGACGCTTTGGGCCTTGATAGCAGATGCCATTAAAAAGGAAGATACTGTAGGGCAGCATACTGTGCTATTCTTTCTGGTAGGATGCAGGGCTCCTTGATGGAAACCCGATGGACACAACTATAGTCAGGGGCGTAGCTAAAGGCTCATGGGCCCTGGTGCAAGAGTTCAGCTTGCCCCCCCCCCCCTTCCCACGCTGGTGCACCTAGTTTTTCTGCCGGCAAGTCAAAAATTGAACCCCCCCATGCCAAATTCTCACCCCAACCTTTTCCCTCCTAACATTACGTATATCACTACAGAACATACAGGGTAAGGCTACATTCACACCACAGTTGTTTTTGCAGCCTCCGATCTGCATATTTTGCGGCTCAGATGCGGACCCATTCACTTCAATGAACACTGTGTGCTGTCCGCATCTGTATGTCCATTCCTATTTTTGTCCGTTTGTGGACAAGAATAGGCATTGTTACAGTGGATCAGAAAAAAAAACGGATGCCATACAGAAAATCATCCCTTTTTTGCGGATCCACAATTTGCAGACTGCAAAACACAATGTTCACGTGAATGTAGCCTAATACAGTGCCCCATACCTCCAGTAACGTCTCCTCTGATGTAGATCTTCTCTTTCCTCAACTTCTCCTTTCAGACCAGACGCCATTTTTCAGCCATTTCTCATCTCTGCAGTTTGACAGAAAAAAATCTTAGTTTACTACTTTTCCATCATCCTCCCGTCTTCTGGACAAATCATCCTACCACCCCCAGTACTGTGCCACTAGTACCACACAGATAGTGCCCTTCAATAATTATTGGCAAACAGTGTCCTAAAATAACTGCGCCCAGCAAATAGTGTCCCGTAATAATGTGCCCAGTAATAGTGTAAACATAACGCCCCCCAGAAATAACTGCGCTGATACTGTGCCAGGGTGCCCCCCACAGTAATAGTGCCCCCCAAAGTCCCAACTAATAATTCTCTGCTAGAGTGCACTTGTTAGTAATAGTGCCCCCAACAGTACTAATGTCCCCACTTTGCCCCAGAAGTAATAATGCTTCCAATGTGCCAGTAAGTGCCCCAATAATGTGCCAGTATGAAGTGCCCCAATAATGTGCCAGTAAGAAGTGCCCCCATAGTGCCCCCCAATAATGTGCCAGTAAGAAGTGCCCCCATAGTGCCCCCCAATAATGTGCCAGTAAGAAGTGCTCCACACCCATAGATGCCCCCCAAATTATGTGCCAGTAAGAAACGCCCCAATAATGCACCAGAAGTTCCCCCCATTGATTCCCCCCCAAAATCATGTGCCAGTAAGAAATGCCCCAGTGCCCCCATGTGCCAGAAAAATGCCCCCAGTGCCAGTAAAAATGCCCCCAGTGCTCCCATGCCATAAAGAAATGCCCCCAAGTGCCACTAAGAAATGCCCCCAGTGCCAGTAACAAATGCCCCCCATGTGCCAGTAACAAATGCCCCCAGTGCCCCAATGTGCCAGTAAAATGGCCCCCGTGCCTGTAATAATGCCCCCAGTGCCAGTAAAAATACCCCCAGTGCCTCTTTGTGCCGGTAAAAATGCCCCCATGTGCAAGTAAAACTACCCCAGTGCCAGTAAAAATGCTCCCAGTGCCCCCTTGTGCCAGTAAAAATGCCCCCAGTGCCCCCATGTGCCAGTAAAAATGCCCCCAGTGTCCCCATGTGCCAGTAAAAATGCCTCCAGTGCCAGTAAAAATGCCCCCAGTGCCCCCATGTGCCAGTAAAAATGCCCCTAGTGACAGTAAAAATGCCCCCAGTGCCAGTAAAATGCCCCATGTGCCAGTAAAAATGCCCCCAGTGCCCCCTTGTGCTGGTAAAAATGCCCCCATGTGCCAGTAAAAATGCGCCCAGTGCCAGTAAAAATGCCCCCAATGCCCACATGTGCCAGTAAAAATGCCCCCAGTGCCCCCAGTGCCAGTAAAAATGCCCCCCATGTGCCAGTAAAAATGCCCCAGTGCCCCATGTGCGAGTAAAAATGCCCCAGTGCCAGTAAAAATGCCCCCAGTGCCCCATGTGCGAGTAAAAATGCCCCCAGTGCCAGTAAAAATTCCCCCAGTGCCCACCATGTGCCAGTAAAATGCCCCAGTGCCAGTAAAATGCCCCCAGTGCCCCCATGTGCCAGTAAAAATGCCCCCAGTGCCAGTAAAAATGCCCCCAAAAAATGGACCCAGTGCCCCCAATAGAGCTCCGGTCCGTGACTTCTACAATAAAAAAAAAATAAACACTTATACTTACCTCCATGGAGCTGGCAGCAATGCGATGCAGGCCTCTTTCGGCCTGTGTCCCGAACTGTACGGCTCAGGCGGCGTGATGACGTCATCGCGCCGCCTGAGCCGGCCTCTGATAGGCTGCAGGCCTAGTGCGTGCAGCCTATCAGAGGAACGGGCAGGGGAGACGCCTCTCCCTCCCCTGCCCCGCAGTACACACATCTGTATCGCTGTCCTCAGGACAGCAACCGTCACTCCAGTGTTCTAATGGTACATTGTGCTTGCTAACTGTGTATGAAGGCTAATGGATGTTTAGAAAACCCTAGAAAACCCTTGTGCAAGTATGTTAGCACAGCTAAAAACAGTTTTGCTGGTTAGAGAAGCTATAAAACTGACATTCCTTTGAGCTAGTTGAGAATCTGGAGCATTACATTTGTGGGTTTGATTAAACTCTCAAAATGGCCAAAAAAACAGAACTTTCATGTGAAACTCGACAGTCTATTCTTGTTCTTAGAAATGAAGGCTATTCCATGTGACAAATTGCCAAGAAACTGAAGATTTCCTTCAACAGTGTGTACTACTCCATTCAGAGGACAGCACAAACAGGCTCTACTGAGCAACAAGACAAGTACATTAGAGTCTCTAGTTTGAGAAATAGACACCCCACAGGTCCTCAACTGGCAGCTTTATTAAATAGTATGTGCAAAACGCCAGTGTCAACATCTACAGTGAAGAGGCGACTCCGGGATGCTGACCTTTAGGGCAGAGTGGCAAAGAAAAAGCCATATCTGAGACTGGCTAATAAAAGGAAAAAGATTAATATGGGCAAAAGAACACATACATTGGACAGATGAAGATTGGAAAAAAGTGATATGGACAGACGAATCGAAGTTTGAGGTGTTTGGATCACACAGAAGAACATTTGTGAGACGCAGAACAACTGAAAAGATGCTGGAAGAGTGCCTGATGCCATCTGTCAAGCATGGTGGAGGTAATGTGATGGTCTGGGGTTGCTTTGGTGCTGGTAAAGTGGGAGATTTGTACAAGGTAAAAGGGATTTTGAATAAGGAAGTCTATCACTTCATTTTGCAACGCCATGCCATACCCTGTGGACAGCGCTTGATTGGAGCCAATTTCCTCCTACAACAGGACAATGACCCAAAGCACACCTCTAAATTATGCAAGAACTATTTAGGGAAGAAGCAGGCAGCTGGTATTCTATCTGTAATGGAGTGGCCAGCGCAGTCACCAGATCTCAACCCCATTGAGCTGTTGTGGGAGCAGCTTGACCGTATGGTAAGCAAAAAGTGCCCATCAAGCCAATCCAACTTATGGGAGGGGCTTCTGGAAGCATGGGGTGAAATTTCTCCAGATTACCTCAGCAAATTAACAGCTAGAATGCCAAAGGTCTACAATGCTGTAATTGCTGCAAATGGAGCATTCTTTGACGAAAACAAAGTTTGAAGGAGAAAATTATTATTTCAAATAAAAATCATTATTTCTAACCTTGTCAATGTCTTGACTATATTTTCTATCCATTTTGCAACTCATTTGATAAATAAGTGTGAGTTTTCATGGAAAACACAAAATTGTCTGGGTGACCCCAAACTTTTGAATGGTAGTGTAGGTTCATTACAAACAGAGTGATCTTTTTCAAGGGTTTTAATACAGAAATGTTGGCCACTGAAAAGTATGTACAGTATTTGCACTGAATACTTGGTTGGCGCTCCTTTTGCATCAATGTGGCGTAGCGTAGAGGCAATCAGCCAGTGGCATTGCTGAGATGTTATGGAAGCCCAGGTTGCTTTGCTAGCGGCCTTCAGCTTGTCTGCATTGTTGGGTCTGGTATCTCTCATCTTCCTCTTGACAATACCCCGTAGATTCTCTACGGGGTTAAGGTCAGGCGAGTTTGCTGGCCAATCAAGCACAGTGACAATGTGGTTATTAAACCAGGTACTGCTACTTTTTGCAGTGTGGGCAGGTGCCAGGTCTTGCTGGAAAATGAATAAAGCTGGTCAGCAGAGGAAGCATGAAGTGCTCTAAAATTTCTTGACAGTGGAAACTTCACACAGGACCTCAAGCAACTTAGATTGTGTGCCTATCCATTCTTCCTCCAGACTTTGGAACCTTGATTTCCAAATGGAATGCAAAATATTCTTTCATCCGAAAACAGAACTTTTGTCCACTGAGCAACAGTCCAGGCCTTTTTCTCCTTGGCCCAGGTAAGAAGCTTCTGAGGTTGTCTCTGGGTCATGGGTGGCTTTACACAAGGAATGCAACAGTTGTAGCCCATGTCCTGGATACGTTTGTATGGTGGCTCTTGAAGCACTGACTCCAGCCACAGTCCACTCCTTGTGAATTTTCCCCAAATTCTTGAATGGACTTTTCTTGATAATCCTTAACCCTTTTTCTTTGCATCTTTTTTCTACCACACTTTTTTTCTTCCTTCCACTAAACTTTCCATTAATATGCTTGGATGCAGCACACTGTGATCGGCCAGCTTCTTTAGCAATGTGTCTCACTCTCCTTGTGGAGGGTTTCAATGACTGTCTTCTGGACAACTGTCAAGTCAGCAGTCTTCCCCATAATTGTATAGTCTATTGAACCAGATTGTGGGGCCATTTAAAGGCTTAGGAAACTTTTGCCAGAGTTTTGTGTTGATTAGCTGATTACAGTGTTACACCATGAATCTACAATATTGAACTTTTTCACAATATTCTAATTTTCTGAGATACTAACTTTTGGGTTTTCATTAGCTATAAGTCATAATCATCAACATTAAAATAAATAAACGCTTGAAATAGATCATTCTGTGTGTAATGAATCAATATAATATATGAATTTCACTTTTTGAATTAAATTACTGAAATAAATTAACTTTTTATGATATTCTAATTAATGAGATGAACCTGTATGATTATGCAGCGGACTGGTGCGGAGCGCGTGGAGGATGGGATTGGTAGTTGAGGATAGTGGTTGTACTCGCAGATCATGGTGGCAATCTCCATTCCTGCCCTCCCTATGGTTGTGCAGTGACAAAAAGGTGCACCCTTTCTTCAAGCAGGGAATACCCTGGTATTGGAGCTCCTGCTGGTTGCAAGATGGAGACAATGATCAATTGATAAGAGGGATTGTAGTACTAATAGCAGCAAAAAGCACATTTCCTCTGTATGAGAGTACAATAATCCCCAAATAGCAGCGTATGGACAGCAGCAATGATGGTGTTTATAGTACCCCCTCTCTCTAACGACATGTTGCAGTCTCTCGGCAGAACCACCAGCTTGCAATAAGTTTTGTTAAGTCCTTCTGCAGTTCCCGGACTGAAGGGTGCAGAATTGACATATGGATGGCCAATCTCCTCAAAGTGTGTGGAATGCTTTAGCAATAGTCCCTTATACAGCAGCAAAGCCTTTCTGCAGTAAGCGAACACCATACCTTGCTGTCTAATGCAGAGCCTTGTCAGCTCTAGACCTTCTCAAATATCTGGTTTATTTCTCATATTGGTAATATGGCTGCCTTCTGGGCAGTTGTAGGGTTGGAGATTAAGGTCCTCTAAACTTGGTCCTAGTTGAGCAGGAGGATGAACAGACATGTCTTTCTTGGAGGTGGCTTCAGACTAAACTCCCTCAACAATAAGGCAGGCAGACCTAGTCCATCTCCTGTCAACCTCACACAATTTGCCAAGTTGTTAACCATAGTAGTCCTCTGGGGCACTGCAAGTACACCTGTGGTCTGGTCCAATTCTTTTTTTTTTTTTTTTATAATTCTTGATTCTGCAGATTATTGTGTGCACATTTGGAATTGTAAATTTTCATTACAATTTTAAATCTGTGTATGCATGCATTTCCTCTGTGTGCTTGGTGTCAAGGGGGGCATATAACACATGATAGCTACTGGGTCAGATAACCATGCATACTGAAGAAGAGTGGAAATGGAGGACACTAACATAGTGAGGAAATCTGATCATGAAGAGGCCCAGTCTAGCTCCACACATGAGGTGAGATATACTCATAAAATCCCCTGAGCTCTCATGTTCACTTCTGCTCATATGTCTTCCTAACTACTTGTACAAAAGCAACTGGAAGTTCGAGGTCACAGTGATATTTATAGAGGGAACTAGTGTTAAAGCCTTAAAATGAATCTCTACCTTTTATTGTCATGTTGTTTTTCAGGTCCAGCATTTTATGCCAATTAATGTTAATGATAAATCTTTATATGAGCTGACTTTTTTTCTCATACAGATCTCCAAAATTCGAGCACAGACATAAGGTTGAATTATATAATTCTGTCTGCCTATGGGCAAGTGGGTCACAATTGTGAAGTGGAACGAAATTTATTGGATCATTTATTATTACAAAAAGAGTTTAAATGATCCAATAAATTTCGTTCCACTTCACAATTGTGACCCACTTGTTGTTGATTCTTCACCAAACATTTAAAATGTTATATCTTTTTGTTTGAAGCCTGAAATGTGGCAAAAGGGTGAAAAGTTCCATGGGGCCGAATACTTTCGCAAGGCACTGTATCTGAAGGTACATTGCAGGAGAGGAAGGGGAGTTTAGGCTTGCCTCCTTCAGTTTCTGATTATAACAGGACATGCAAGAACCTGTACTGATGATTAAAAACCCTTCACAACCAAATACTACACATAGACACTATATGGTACTGTTATTTAGATACATTATGGCAGTATTATTTAGGCATTGTATGGCAGTATACTGGGGCACTGAATGGCTGGACTATGAGGGCATTGTATGGAAGTGTTCCAAATATTCAAAGAAATATTGCATGTGAATCTTATGTTCAGGGGGCTGTTAAAGTTTGCTATAAACTCAGCTCTGTGACTATATAGGCTAAAATAAACAATATAAATAATATAGTTATCATTTACAACCAGTGGAATTCCTGAATATTTTACATCATATGCCAAAAACAATAATTAGTATCTGAGTGAAGGTGCCCGCTGCCAAGATGCACTTAGTGCAACACAGTGTTTAGACACAGCGAGCATGAAATATGAGACTAATGGTTGTTTATCTGCTTTATTTGTTATTATATCATTTAATGTCGGACCGGGAACACACCGACAATATTTCTGTTAATAAAAAATCCCAGAAAGCACAGTGGCCAAGATCCAGCACACTCCATGACTAAATGTAGAGGTGAAGAACTCCAGACCAGGGCTTAATCTTTATTCCAGATTTCTTTGTTGATCAATTAGACCAGCCAGAAGCTTCAATTAAATGTCCTTTAAAAACAGAAGAAACATATTTTCCCTTGGGTTTACATCTGGAAGAATTGCTGTTTGGAATAACAGACATATTTTGTGATGTTTGTACAGTGAGATTCAAAAGATACATTCTTGAAGTGGACTGACCATTCAGGCTGAAGTTAAGGAGCCCATGACCACTCCAGTCTACACCTGCAGAGGCATATCCGTGTCTCCATTCATTCAAATTAATTTATTTCTGGTTATTGGAGAGATATATGCCCCGTGGTCCTGCAAGTTAAGAAATTATGTTCCATGTCTTATAGGACTGTCCCAAGGCCCTTATGAATAATCTACTCAGTAAGTCATATTATTATTATTATTATTATTATTATTATTATTATTATTTTAAAGCGCAATTAATTCCATGGCGTTGTACATCCATCCGGGGTTACACAAATATAAAAATACAATAAACAAGAAACTATTAACAGAGGGATAGCGGACCCAGCCCCCAGGAGCTTACAATCTATAAGATAGTCTATTCTGCAGAAAAGTATTTCTTCTACATTTTCCTGGTAGAATCAATGATAATTGCTATATTATGGCAGTTGTCAACAATCGGTGTGAAACAGGTTGCGGCTAAACTTGAACACTCTGTGGATCTCCAGAGTTTACTGTAGATGACACTGTAACAAAACCTCTGCCGTATCCTTAAATGGGTTGCTGGGGGCTGCACTGTATAAGCGGGGAGCCTTCTGACTGCACGGGCTGGGGTTGTGAGGAGTAAGGGTGTTTGCTCTATGTCCACTGTGAGTAAAGTGTTTAAGGGTTAATGGGGCAAGGTTTTAGTAGCCTCCCAGAGTGCATCGGGGGTTTGGTGTATTTAAGGGCCCTCCCTTATGGGCTTGGCCTCTTTCTCCTGGGATTTTGGTAAGAGCTGTTCCCCACCCTTCCTCCCAAAGGAAATAAAAAGAGAGGAATAGGGTACAGCGGATGTTTACGGTTTGCTATGTTGTTGTTCTGGACGGGTTTTTGTTTTCAGGAGTAATATGATTACAGCAGAGAATACAGTCACAGCTGGCGGTTCTATAATGTGACCACGGAGCGTCTCTGTCCACCGCTTAGGCGGTTTGAGGTATTTCGACCTTGTGGTGTTAGTTTTGGTTCAAAAAATAAATAAATAAAGCTGTGGCCTTTTCACCCACCATTAAACAAATTGTTGTCCGTGTTTTATTTGCTGATAGTGGGCAATTGGTTTGATGTAAGGTAGGGGTTATGCTCCATGCAGTCTGTGCCACAAACTAAGTTTCACTCTAAAGTTTATTTTCATCAATTACTCTAGCTTCCATTCCTCCTTGGTTTGTTTTAGTTTTTTTCTTCATATTTACCTCATTTGCAGTTTTCTCCTATCCCCCAGGCTTGAATCCTACTTCCTGGTAAATCATGTATTTGCCTTAGGGCAGTGAGATATGTCCTGACTTCAGCAGATCATGTGACACTAGCCACACCACTTGTTCTTACCAATGGCATGTTTTAATAAATGATGGTATTTGAGGAAAGTGATATAACAGTGATATCTGTTGGGCACGATACATTTATATTAGTGGCACAATCCCCTTAACCCAAACCCACTTCACCATCACCCCGAGCGCCTGCAAAAACATTGCTCATCAACCTAAGGTTTCCTATTCACAACCCTCAAGTCTGTCTTTCAGTCTGACAAGTGGAAGAAGCGCTGATGAAACAAAACTGAAAATCTCAAAGATGTGTTAAGGTCACAAACACAAGGTCACAAATAAAGAATCTGACCTAACAGACCAAATATGAGTATCAACACCGGAAGGTCTGGACTTTACGTCCATGCACTATGCCAGGGTTCAGAAACCTTCGGCATTACAGTTGCTGTGAAACTGAAACTACAACTCCCAGCATGGACACTTTCTTGGCTGTCCTTGTAACTCCCATAGAAGTGAAAGGAGGATTCTAGGAGTGGTAGTTTCAGAAAAGCTGGTGTGTCTGAGGTTGCTGATCCCTGATCTAGGCAGCTATGCTCTTTTTCTTAATGCATGCGGGGTAGACATGATTGGACCCACTATGTTGTCCAAGAACTTCTGGACCCAGGCTTTTTTCTGGCTGTAATATGTCTGTGTCGTAGGAACAAGTTGTAAATAAAATAAATTCAACCTTTACAACAAGGAGCCACACGCTGAAACAATCCAAACAGTTTTTAATGGTTACTCTTAACTTGAGACTCAAATATTGGCTATGGAACTGTACACTTTAAAGGGGCTGGCCAAGATGTTCATATTGATGGCCAATACCAAGTACAGCTGCTATCCATCGGATGTGTTTGGTAAGCTGCTAGGAGGTCTCCTCAAATATCCGATCAGGGTGCCAGGTGTCCGACCCTCACCGATCTGATATTGATAACCTATCTTGAGGTTAGGTCATGACTATTAAACACCCAGGCCAGCCTTTAAGAGACTTACAATGTCCACTTAAGCTTTCGGTGCAGGGAATGTTTGCCCGATGATCAGGTTTAATAGGCCATTACTATGATGCTCAGCTCAGTCCAAAGTCTCAGTCTATAGTGGTAGCATTCACTCTTACTTGGACTGGGTTGGTACAGAACCCCTCTAACTAGTGTGTGCATTCCTATGATCATCCTGCTTCACACAATCCTTCATCTTCTCTTTGACAGCTTGCCTGCTTTCTAGCTAACTGATTTACCACTCTAACCTGACTTCTGAGTAAAGACCCAGAGTTTGTTCCAGCAGCCTCACACCAGATGGCTTCAGGTACGTACTGTTCTTCCCTGCAGCAAGCACTTACATAATATACAATAGTGCAACCAGCGTCACAAATAAACACTACAATACCAATTAAATAACAGGTAAACCGGATGTGACATGAGACATTTCAATATACATGAGCTGAATATGCAAAACACAGTGCTGATGGTCATCATTATTATCTCTCTCTTAAAGAGAGAGATCTCTCCCATGATCTATTTATCCCCAGGACTGTTACTGTGATGAGGGGACATCCTCTGCGCCTGGAGGAAAGAAGGTTTGTTCACAAACATAGAAGAGGATTCTTTACGGTAAGAGCAGTGAGACTATGGAACTCTCTGCCTGAGGAGGTGGTGATGGTAAGTTCACTAAAAGAGTTCAAGAGGGCCCTGGATGTATTTCTGGAGGGTAATAATATTACAGGTTATAGTTACTAGAGATGGGTCGTTGATCCAGGGAGTTATTCTGATTGCCTTATTGGAGTCGGAAAGGAATTTTTTCCCTAAAGTGGGGAAAATTGGCTTCTACCTCACAGGGTTTTTTTTTGCCTTCCTCTGGATCAACTTGTAGGAAAACAGGCCGAACTGGATGGACAGATGTCTTTTTTCGGACTTATAAACTATGTTACTATGTAAAGGAACAGTGTACTGCAAATAACAGAAAATGCCAACATGCACAACACATATAGCAGGAAATAACATCATGCCAAACACAACATGGGTAATATCCAAAACTAGCAGGATTGTTCACAGTGTAGAGGTTATGTCTCCTTGATTCATTTTGGAGGTGGAATGTCTGTACACTATGTATTATAGGAAAGGAGACCAAATGTCCCTATCTGACTGTATATACAGATACAATACTACAATGGGAACACCAGGCAGCTGTATGCGATAGCCTCCAGAGGGGCAAGATTGGCATAGTAGCATACTGTAGTTGTATTACCCAGGTGCTTTTAAATTTCTATACATTGTGTCTAGCCTCTGTAAACCAGTATAATGCTATTCCAGCGCACTGTCAGATTTATATATCCTATGCGCCAGTAAAATGCCCCGTCCCTGGTAAAGTGATTGTCCCAGAATAACTAGACATTGAGCAGTGTCCTTGTTGTGTCTTTTGATGTGGTTGGCGGAGGAGGGGGGGTGTTTTGTTTTGTCCGGCCACATTCCCTCTCTCCCCTCCCTTTCTACACTCATCACTATCAGTAATTGCTTTACTGGCAAGCACTGACGTTTCTCTCTTCCTCTCTCCTTTGCCCGCTCCCTTCTTCTCATCTCTCTGTGTGCTTTAATGCGTCTTGTCCTTTATTTAATACCTCGCTGGTGCTTGTGTTTTCTCATACAGATACATATCACCATCTCCCATATTCCTTCAGGTTTCCTGACATTTGCTCAACGAATATCACATTATTGTATTCTCCTTCCTCCTATTTTCTTTCTAACCGAGACCTGTGCCCTTAAGGGACTTTGTAACAAACTTTGATTCATTTCTCTCCCATGTTATCTCTTAATAATATAAAAATGAGTTTTCTGTCTGTCTGTTTCTCTATGCGCGACCAAACTACTGGACCGATTTTCACCAAATTCGGCACACAGGTACATCAGGTGTCCGGGAAGGTTTTACACCAGGTCTCATCTCTCTAGGACGTACCGTTCCCGAGATATTCCCAAAATATGATCTCCATTAGCCAACATTACAACTGGGAGCTTTGGTTTTAAACTCCAACTGCCATTCTCTGCAAAGGCACAGGGAGGGCAGGTTTCCATAACAACCAGGTAATTATCAGCAGCTGAGGATCTCATCCATTTCTATTTACTGACACTGTTAAAGGTATTCCGGTTACCATAAATATAACTTATGTGTTTTTCTATTACTACAGTTCAGTAGTAATAAAAGATGTTTTCCCCCACTGCTGCCTATTGCGTGGGCTCATAAATAAGCATAGTATTGACCTTTAATTCAGGCCACCCTAAAAGAAGTACTTAAAACCCCCGCCCCAGGTCTCACTAAGCCACACCCCCAACTATGTCAGGCCACACCCCCTTTCACTCCGCAGCCAACAGAGATTGAAAAAATAAAGGTAAAAATCAACTTCTGTCAGCTGCAGGGATGGGTGGGAGGTTGACTTTCTTTCTGCTACAACACACACAAACATTAAATAAAATTGATTAAATCCACCCATGCGAAGCGTCTTGCTAATCCACACCCCCGACTCTGTCAGGTCACGCCCCCTCCCACTCCGCAGCCAATGGGAATTTAAAAAATGAAGGTAAAAATAAACTTCTGTTTGCTGCAGGGGTGGGAGGGTGAATTTCTCTCTGCAACGACACACAAAAATTTTAGATGAAATAGACTGATTATAGACTACAACCGTTCGAAGCCTTTTGCTAAGCCAGGCCCTGTCTCTGTCAGGCCACGCCCCCTCTCACTCCGCAGCCATTCTGCAACGACACACAGAAACATTTAATGAAATAGATTAAATGCACCTATGCGAAGCGCTTTGCTAAGCCACGCCCCGACTCTGTAAGGCCACGCCCCCTGCCACTCCGCAGCCAACAGGGATTGAAAAAATAAAGGTAAAAATCAACTTCTGTCAGCTGCAGGGATGGGTGGAGGTTGAATTTCTTTCTGCAACGACACACAGAAACATTAAATGAAATAGATTAAATACACCCATGTGAAGCGTCTTGCTAATCCACGCCCCCGACTCTGTCAGGTCACGCCCCCTCCCACTCCGCAGCCAACGGGGATTGAAAAAATAAAGGTAAAATAAACTTCTGTTTGCTGCAGGGGTGGGAGGGTGAATTTCTCTCTGCAACGACACACAAAAATTTTAGATAAAATAGACTAATTATAGACTACAACTGTTCGAATCGTCTTGCTAAGTCATGCCCCCAACTCTGTCAGACCACGCCCCCTCCCACTCTGCAGCCATTCTGCAGCGACACACAGAAACATTAAATGAAATAGATTAAATCACCTATGCGAAGCGCTTTGCTAAGCCACGCCCCGACTCTGTAAGGCCACGCCCCCTCCCACTCTGCAGCCATTCTGCAATGACACACAGAAACATTAAATGAAATAGATTAAATCACCTATGTGAAGCGCTTTGCTAAGCCACACCCCCAACTCTGTCAGGTCATGCCCCCTCCCACTCCGCAGCCAACAGGGATTGAAAGAATGAAGGGAAAAATAAACTTCTGTCAGCTGCAGGGGTGGGAGGGTGAATTTCTCTCTGCAATGACACACAAAATTTTAGATGAAATAGACTAATTTCAGACTACAACCGTTCGAAGCATCTTGCTAAGCCAGGCCCCCAACTCTGCCAGGCCACGCCCCCTCCCACTCCGCAGGCAACAGGGATTGAAAAAAAATCAGCTGCAGGGGTGGGAGGGTGGATTTCTCTCTGCAACAACACACAAAAATCGTAGATGAAATTGACTAATTTTAGACTACAACCATTCAGTACTAATAAAAGATGTTTTTTTTCCACTGCTACCCATTGCGGGTCCCCATAAATTACCAGGTCATCGACCTGTAATTCATGACACTCTGACCCCCGCCCCAGATCTCGGGAAACCACGCTCCGACTCTGTAGGCCACGCCCCCTCCCACTCTGCAGCCAATGGGGATTGAAAAAATGAAGGTAAAAATCAACTTCTGTCAGCTGCAGGGGTGGGAGGGAAGTTGGATTTCTTTCTGCAACAACATACAGAAACATTAAATGAAATAGATTAAATATACCCGTGCAAAGCAATGGTTTCTTCCACTGTTACCCATGGCGTGTCCTCATAAATTACCATGGCATCGACCTGTAATTCTGGCCACCGTCAAAAGAAGGACTTAAAACCCCGCCCCAGGTCTTGCAACGTCACGCCCCCGACTCAGTCAGGCCATGACCCCTCCCACTCCGCAGCCAATGGAGATTGAACAATTGAAGGTAAAAATCAACATCTGTCAGCTGCAGGGATGGGAGGGAGGATGACTTTCTCTCTGCAACGACACACAGAAACATTAAATGAAATAGATTAAATATACCCGCGTAAAGCAATGTTTTTTTCCACTGCTACCCATTTTTTTTCCTCAAATTACCATGGCATTAACCTATAATTCAGGCCACCCTGAAATGAAGGACTTAAACCCCCCCCCCGTGTCCCATTAAACCACGCCCCCTCCCACTCCGCAGCCAATAGGGATTGAAAAAATGAAGGTAAAAATCAATTTCTGTCAGCTGCATTGACTTTCTCTCTGCAATGACACACAGAAACATTAAATAAATAGATGAAATATACCCAGGCGAAGCCGGGTCTTTCTGCTAGTCTACTATAAAGATACAGCTGATAAATATAACCCCTTGTGGCTCCAGGACTCTAGTCTATACATACTGACCAGCATTTAAAAAGTAAAAATTGAGACTACCTGGGAACATCCCAAAGTGGAATACACACAAACTGCCCCTTTTGGGCGGAGCTTGTAACCCCACCCCTGTCACTGTCTGAACTGTAGGATTGTCTCTGCAAAATAGCTACTGTCAACTCTTCTACTGTAGCAAAAGAAGGGAAATTCATTAGACCGTTTATTGTTAAATTAATCATCCCAAAATCACTGTTGTGAGGGTGGTTTAGTTTTGCAGAAGGAAAGAATATGAACGTGCCATCCAATACCATCGTAGTGAACTTGACTGGTGCCTCCTTGCCCCCTGATTGTCTTAGAGTGCTAGAAAAAGGACTTAACTTCAGTTTAGTCGAGAAGTTTGATCCATTTTTGTTTGAGATTGATCTGTTTAAGGCGATGAGAAAGCTTAACCTGAAAAAAATGTTCTCAGGCAGACCCGCCTCTGATCTTGACACTAGAGAAAGTGAAAAATCGGTATCCATCGGACTTCTTGGATTTAGTTTGTCCGCTAATTTTGATCAGACTGAGCGGGCCTGCCTGGAAGCGTTAACAGATATTGATTTATGTGCTGAGAGGGATGGGTACGAAGGAGGGAGTTCTGTGTTCAGAGGTGGTGTAGCATCGATATATTTCATAGAAAGGGGTTGAGCGAGGTGAAAGCCCTCGTATACCCCATGTGTGGGAATAATATTACTAAGAATGAGGAAAAGTCCATTAAGTGGCTACAGTCCCATGAAGAGTTTATAGTAAAACCGGCGGACAAGGGTGGCAATGTGGTTGTAATGCGAAAAGAATATTATTTGGCTGAAGCCAACAGACAGCTAGGCAATAGAGAGGTGTATGAGGTGCTGGGGAGTGATCCCACATACAAGACACAGAACGTGGTAAGAAGTCTCTTGCGTAAATATGTGGAATGTGGTTTTCTTTCTAAAAAGATGTCGAAGAGATTGCTACCAATCCACTCGGCCAAACCCTCTTGGTATTTCTTGCCAAAGGTACATAAGTCACTGGTAGATCCTCCAGGCCGCTCAATTGTGGCCGGCATAGGGTCGATTACCGAACCTCTGTCTAAGTATGTGGACTTTGCTTTTAAGGCCATTATTGGAGAGTATACCGGCGTATCTCAGGGACACGAATGATCTCCTGTCCTCACTGGAGTCATTCCAGTGGCGGAAGGAATATCAACTCGTGTCCCTGGACGTCGAAAGCCTCTACACACGTATTCCACAAGAGTAAGGAGTAGAGATGAGTGAACGTGCTTGTAACGAGCACTGTACCGCTCGGCTGCCTGCGCCCATGCGTGCGCAGGGGAGCCGAGCGGTACAGTGCTCGTTACGAGCACGTTCGCTCATCTCTAGTAAGGAGTTGTAGCTATTTGTGAGATATTACAGGGCACCAACAAAAGTGGGACTTTTATTGAGTTCGTGAGAGAGGCCCTTTTATGTATTTTGAGAAATAACACTTTTAGGTTTGGCAACACCTGGTATAGACAGAGGTTTGGTACGGCCATGGGGACACCAGTGGCTTGTACCTTTGCTAATATGTACCTAGCTAGGCTGGAGGATAAATATGTGTACAACACCGCCAACCCTTTCTTGTCATTTATGCATCTATATCTCAGATTGATGATGTTCTGATAGTTTGGTCGGGTACTGCAGAACAGTTCTCAAGTTTTGTTAACTATTTAAATGATTGCAACAACATGAATATGAAATTTACCTATGTTTTCGGGGGGTCGTAGTTGGAGTTCCTAGATGTTTCTCTATCAGTGGTTGAAGGCGGATTGGTCTCCGAGGGGTTTCGAAAACCCACCGCGACCAATTCGCTGTTACACCACTCGAGTTACCATCCACATTACGTGAAGAAAGCGGTACCATTTGGACAGTTCATCAGGTTAAGAAGAGTAAATACTACAGAGGAAAGCTATGAAAAGCAAGCCATAGAGTTGAGAGATAGGCTTCTGGCACGGGGTTACCCCAAAATAATGCTTGATGAAACTATGAAAAGAGCCTCTAAGGTTTCAAGGAGTAGCATACTTCAAGGCGAAAAGAGCAGGAATAAGAGGGAAGAAGAACCCAAGTACTGTCCGTTCTCTTTTAAATTGTTTGTTCCTTCTGAATTGCATAAGGTATTTGAGGAACATCATTGTTCGGTGCTTGCGGGAAACCCTGGGAGTAAATCCACTGTCGACCTCATCTCTCGTAGATTCTGGTGGCTGGGGCTGCGTAAGTGTGTTGAGGACTATGTGTCGGCCTGTAGTGTCTGTGCACGCACTAAGGTGACACATACTCGACCTTCTGGACCCCTACTTCTGTTACCCATCCCGTCCAGACCATGGACTCACTTATCTAGGGATTTTATCACTGATCTACCTAATTTGTCTGGAAAGACAGTTATTCTGGTGGTTGTAGATAGTTTTAGTCAAATGGCGCACTTTATTGCATTGCTTGGACTCCCTAATGCTAAAACCCTTGCACAAGTGTTTGTTGACAACATTGTGAAACTTCATGGCATTTCCACTGGCGTGGTCTCTGATTGTGTGTCCATATTCTGGAAGGCGTTCTGTACTCGGCTCGGGGTACAACTGTCTTTTTCCTCTGCTTTTCACCCCCAGGAGGAGTGGTCCTCGTTTTTGTCTTTGACAGGGTTTGCCATAAATAATCGTAGACAGGACTCCACTGGTAAGTCACCATTTTTTGGGGCATATGGCTTTCACCCGCAGTTTGGCACATTTTCTGGTTCTGATACTTCTGGTATTCCTGAGGAAGAACGTTTTTCGTCATCATTGTCATCTATATGGCGGAAAATTCTAAATAACTTGATAAATATGGGTAACAAGTACAAATGTTTGGCTGACAGGAAATGTATGAATAGTCCGGACCTAAGTGTGGGTGATTCTGTGTGGCTGTCAACAAGGAACATTAAGTTGAAAGTTCCTTCTTGGAAGTTGGGTCCAAGATTTATTGGCCCATATAAGATCACGGCCATTATTAATCCTGTAGCATTTCGCCTTGAACTTCCTCAGGCCCTGAAAATCCATAATGTGTTTCACAGATCTTTGTTGAAGAGATATGTTGAACCTCTGGAGCCATCTCCCTTGCCACCCGCGCCTGTCTTGGTGAATGGCAGTTTGGAATTCCAGATCGTCAAGTTTATTGACTCTCGAGTTCTCCGTAGGACTCTTCAATAACTTGTTCACTAGAAGGGTTATGGACCAGAGGAGAGGATGTGGGTACCGGCATCTGACATGAATGCCAGTCATTTGGTGAAAGTTTTTCACAGGTCTCATCCTGATAAAGTTGGGCCTGGGTGCCCGGAGGTCACCCGTAAAAGGGGGGGTAATGGTTGCAGAAAGTTGGCTAGGCTTGCACATGTGACATAATATGACATGTTTTCCTTTTTGTGTTGTTGCTGTTTAAAACACCCCTTCCCCTCAGCTGTTGCGGGTGTGGTAATTATCTTTCCCCTATTTATTCCTGCTTCTACCACAGTTACTTGCGGTTTATAGTTTCAGTGGACATTGTGGTGGATTGGTGTGGTTCTCTCCTGAGATCCGGTTGATTCCATTTCTTTCTAAGATAAGTGACCTCTTTCCCTTTTGTGTTTACCCTGCTTTTCCCTGTTGTGTTATTTGGCCTTTTGGAGACTCCTGTTTGTCCTTCCTTTTGGAGGAACGGGTAGACTCAGTTCTGTCTGTAGTTGCAGGGTCCTATAGGCTCAGTTTGGTTTTAGGTTCCTGTGTATGAACTCTCCTACCTTTGAGGCCTGTTTATACTTGAAGTCAGTCAGGATTTGTGTCAGGGTTTCCTGCAGGAGGTGACCCTTTTCCTTCACTTGTTTCCTGGCCTCATCCCCTTCCCTCCTATGCTTGGTGTGGTTTTCCCCTCCACACCAGAGCGTGACAGTGATGTTATTTACATGGGACTGCATGTTGGAGGTGGCTGGGGCAGGGTGATGTTATTTACATGGGCATGTGTGTTGGAGGTGGCTGGGGAGGGGATGATGTTATTTACATGGGAATGTATGTTGATGGCAGCTGTGGGAGGAAGTGATGTTATTTACATGGGACTGAATGTTGGAGGAGCTGAGGGAGGGAATGATGTTATTTACATGGGACTGTGTGTTTGAGGTGGCTGGGGAGGGAGTGATGTTATTTACATGAAACTGTATGTTGATGGCGGCTGTGTGAGGGAGTGATGTTATTCACATGGGACTGACTGTTGAGGGGGTGATGTTGTTTACATAGGATTGCATGTTGCATATTTTGTATCTGTACAGTGCAACCTGTTGTTTTTTTCTTATTTTTGCGACCTGCTCACTGAGAAGGCTGCACATGCTCAGTTTCATCCTTCAACTGCCTCCTGAGCTGTGATAGGGAGAGTTGACAGACGCCCCCTTAGCTGCAGCAGAAAGGACACTCCCCTTGAGCTGTCAGCTTGATATAAATCTAGCAGAGTAATGAATGTGGAGATCTCTGGATCTATGTGAGGTACAGGGCTGTACTATATTTTTTACATTAGTCATAGGATAACCCCTTTAACTTTCACTATTGTGTGCACTTTCATATTGATTAAGTGTATTTTATCGGTTAATTTTGTAATATATATTATTATACTATAGCTGCACTGCACCTTGGGTTAATGTTAATGGGTTAATGTACAGCCAGTAATTACTAAGAGACTTGACTATGATTTTTTTACCTGTGCAAAGTTTTGGATGAGAAACAAGACACACTGAACTTCTGAATGGTTTAGCTTGGTTGTTTATGTCTGAAGACTTGTTTATGTCTACTTATTCATTCCAATTGAAATTACATACAAGTCTACAGACTAAAATTGTAACAATGTTTCTGTTTAGGCTGTGTTTCTCTACTCCACCCCTTCCACTAGAAGTTTCTAGTTCAGGTAGCAACTGTATATAAGTAGAACAAGAGCCCCTAGTTGTCTGTAGATAGCTGCCTAATAGGAGAGACTGCCAGACTGCATGAGTGACCAAAAGAAGATGCTGAGACTGTGATACTCTACCACAGATCCTTGGTCACCAGCCCTGTAACCATGGAGCCCACCGGACAACTGAGCCACAGACCGTGTGCCACCAGTCTTTGTCAGGGAACAGCCTCCTGAGAGACAGAGGGACAGCTAGCTCAGGTCTTTTCTCAGCACAAAACCTTCTTCTGCCAGAGAGGAGACTGGAGAAGCCAGATCAGTGCCTTGCCTGTATAGTTTTGCACTTAAGTTCCTCCACTAGAGAAGTACAAACCATACTGCAAACCATAACTCTTTTGATTTATTTACCATTGAGATATACTAGGCTCACCATCCTTCCCAGAGAGTAGCAATATGTGGTGACACCTAGATGGTGTCAGGAGGACCCAATGTACCCTCGGGGCCACCCCAAACCTGGCCACTGCACATTAACTTCTATATGAGAATTCTAAACTTGTTCTGTGACCTGTGTAGAGGTCATTGTACAAGGAAGGAGTAGATAAGATGTGACAACTCTTACTATGAATGGTGGATCCTGTGTTATCTATATATAGATATTTGTCATTGTAATCTTGCCTGTAATGATGTGATAATGACATGACTGCTGAAAAGTGATCTGAACAGACCAAGAAGTGAAGCCTATTAATAGCCTATAGCCTGTATTACACTGCCAAATTTTTCAGCAGATAAACGCTACCGAGCATTCAGATGAAGGCTCATTGGCGATCATCTGGCAGTGTAATACTGCTGTCCATTGCCCGATGAACAAAAAAAAATGAACCCCTTGTTCTTCACAGTACCCCTGATGGATAGACTTCCCAAGGGGAACACCAGGTCGCTACTAGAGATGAGCGAACATGCTCGTCCGAGCTTGGTGCTCGTTCGAGCATTAGGGTACTCGTAACTGCTCGATGCTCGGACGAGTATCTCGCCATGCTCGAGTAAATGGCAACTTCCGCATCGTGCTTTTTTGGCGCCTAAAAACACAGCCAATCACAAGCCAGGAGACTCTGCGTACCACCCAGCATCACGTGGGGCCCTTACATGTCGATAGCAGGGGTTGGCTGGCCTGATCAGGTGACCCTGGAATATACTACCGACTGGCCACGGTGCTCGTCTCAGATGCCGTCTGGATATCGTTAGGGATAGAGCTGCTGCCTTTCAGGGACAGTGTTAGGGCCTGAATTTAGTTCTTAGTTAGGCAGGGATCACCCACAAAGAACCCAACAGCCCTTCTAAGGGCTAGAAGACATTTTATTTATTTATTTTTTGTCACTTGGCTGGCTGGCACTAGTAGTGCAGCTATCGCCATATCTAACCCTGTTTTTTTTTTTGTTCTATCTCAGTGATACAAATCCATTGCACACAGCACTGTGGAACCATTCTGTGTGTCACAGTTCAGCACTGACTCACTCCAATCCATATATACTGTCCAGGTGAAACTTTCTGTACGTCACACAATACAACCAAGTCATTTGCTACCAATATCATCTACCGATTGATCCAGAAAATTCTCTGTGTGACATTTGTCTGGGTCACAGACTAAATAGCCACCGTTAAGAGGGTGTCAGTCAGTTCTACCATATTTCCTGCACGTCACGTTCCCAAAAAAACAAAATATAAAAAAAAAAATTATTATTTCAGTTGTTTTAGCTCAGTGATACAAATCCATTTTACTCAGCTGCGTGTAACCTTTCTATGTGTCACAGTTCAACACATTCGCTCCCATCCGTGTATACTGTCCAGGTGACACTTTCTGTACGTCACACAATACACCCAAGTCATTTGCTACCAATATCATCTACCGCTTGATCCAGAAAATTCTCTGTGTGACATTTGTCTGGGTCACAGACTAAATAGCCACCGTTAACAGGGTGTCAGTCAGTTCTACCATATTTCCTGCATGTCACGTTCCCAAAAAAAAAACAAAAATATAAAAAAAAAAAAAATATTATTTCAGTTGTTTTAGCTCAGTGATACAAATCCATTTTACTCAGCTGCGTGTAACCTTTCTGTGTGACGCAGTTCGGCATACTCACTCCAAACGGTATATACTGTCCAGGTGACACTGTCTGTACGTCACACAATACAACCAAGTCATTTGCTACCAATATCATCTACCGCTTGATCCAGAAATTCTCTGTGTGACATTTGTCTGGGTCGCAGACTAAATAGCCACCGTTAACAGGGTGTCAGTCAGTCCTACCATAGTTCCTGCACGTTACGTTCCCAAAAAAAACAAAATTGTAAAAAAAATATAAAAAAACAAATATTAAAAAAAAATTTTTTTTCAGTTGTTTTAGCTCAGTGATACAAATCCATTTTACTCAGCTGCGTGTAACCTTTCTGTGTGTCACAGTTCAGCACATTCGCTCCCATCCGTATATACTGTCCAGGTGACACTTTCTGTACGTCACATAATACAACCAAGTTATTTGCTACCAATATCATCTACCGCTTGATCCAGAAAATTCTCTGTGTGACATTTGTCTGGGTCACAGACTAAATAGCCACCGTTAACAGGGTGTCAGTCAGTTCTACCATATTTCCTGCACGTCACGTTCCCAAAAAAACAAAATATAAAAAAAAAAAATTATTATTTCAGTTGTTTTAGCTCAGTGATACAAATCCATTTTACTCAGCTGCGTGTAACCTTTCTGTGTGTCACAGTTCAACACATTCGCTCCCATCCGTATATACTGTCCAGGTGACACTTTCTGTACGTCACACAATACAACCAAGTCATTTGCTACCAATATCATC
>ONZH01026479.1:0-21366 GCA_900303285.1 Rhinella marina | reverse complement strand
CGGGTCTTTCTGCTAGTATATATATATATATATATATATATATATATATATCTCCCTTCTGTATCTATCTGGGTCTTTATAATTTCTATGTCCAACCTACTATGTATATAAATTGTCACACCACGGGAGTATGATGAGCAACAGGAGTGAAATTCAAATTTTGCCCATTTACTCTTCCCCATACTGAGTAGTTTATCTTTAATCATGTGAGTCTCAAGCAATCAATTGCTGGCAAATGCCTGTTCACCCAATCGTTCACCATTACCCGCTTAAGTCTATCTCCCAACCCCCGCACATTCCAAAATGAGTATTTTATCTTGAGTCATCTAAAACAAAAGAAAAAAAAAGGTTCCCAGCTGACTCCTATACCACCCCCCATATTCAACCCTTCCCCCATCCCTACATCAATGATCCACAAGAGACTAATCCCTCCTGGAACTCTTCCATCCAGCTAACCCCCACTAGTCACCTCCATCTCCCAGTCAACCCCCTGTTTCTCCTCTATTAATATTTATAAATCTTTCAAATCCAGCAATTTTCAACTTCCTCTATTTCTGTCATCAGAAATCTTGCTATAAAACCTTGTGTCATTTGCAATGCGCAAATGACACCTGATGACAAATATGTTATTTGTATAGCTGTCTGTTGCGCCATTTTGGGGAAAATTAATGTTTTAAAATATGCAAATGAACCTTCCTAGGTGCAGGGGGCGGTAACCCTGCACCTAGTATCACCGTATCCCCACCTCTAAACCCTCCTCCGTTCAGTTGATTGACAGGGCCAGGCAGCTAGCTCTGTGGGCTGCCGGCCCTGTCCGAGTCCAAAATCCCACGCCTGCGCAGTGCGAATAACAATCCATGCAGGCACATTGAGAGCCGCTGCCCGCCCGGGTCCCGGCTTTCTCAATGCGAGGATTGTTATTCGCACTGCGCAGGCGCGGGATTTCGGACTCCGACAGGGCCGGCAGCCCACAGAGCTAGCTGCCTGGCCCTGTCAGTCAACTGAACGGAAGAGGGTTTAGAGGTGGGGATACGGCGATACTAGGTGCAGGGTTACCGCCACCTGCACCTAGGAACATTCATTTGCATATTTTAAAACATTAATTTTCCCCAAAACGGCGCAACAGACAGCTATACAAATAACATATTTGTCATCAGGTGTCATTTGCACATTGCAAATGACACAAGGTTTTATAGCAAGATTTCTGATGACAGAAACCCTTTAATTTAGCAGGGAATATCAGCGCATATCCAATACTTGCATTTTTTAACCCCTGCTTAACTTCATTAAATTCCCTTCTTTTCCTCTGTGTTTTCTTAGAAAAATCTGGATATATCGCAGTTCTCTGACCATTATATGTTAGCTCCTTCAAAGATTGACTATGTCTTAAAATGGCATCTCGATCTTGCGAATATAATACCTTAGCTATAATGGTCCTAGATGTAGCGCCTGGTGGCGATTTTTAACAGGAATTCTATGCGCACATTCTATCCCATATAAAGAGGATAGAAATTCCTTTCCAATTACTGATACAAGCCATGTTTCTATGAACTCGACTATATCTGTCCCTTCGGCCTCTTCTGGTATTCCTAAAATCCTAAGATTGCACCTACGCGACCTGTCTTCTAATTCAGTGATCTTATTTAGCATAGTACTATTATCAGATTCTATCTGTGAAACTCTTCCATTTGTTAGTTTAATCTCGTTCTGAAGTTCCCTCACTTCAGATTCTGTTTCCTTCATTTTATTCCTCATTTTATTTAGGTCATCTCGAATAAGTGAGATATCAGTTCTAACAGTCACCACTTGAACTGTAAGATCATGTAAGGACAGATTAGTTTTCTACTGCTTCTAAGATTGATTCTAACTTAGTGTCAATATTTCCTTTATCCCCATCACCACTATCACAAGGAGCATCCATTTCCGCGGTCAATTGTGGCTCTAATACATTCTCAGTTGCCTGATTTTTTTGATTAGACCGTGTCTTTGCTGCCAAAGGTGACTTCCATAATTTATCCAGCCTGTTAGACCCCCTCCCAGTGGCTCCCTTTGGAGAGGCATTTCCAGTCGATTTTCTCTATACTTTTGCCGGCATTTTCCCAACTCACAAATCTATCAGGGTGGCAATGGGGATAAAAAACATGAGGGACTCTCCAGCACTTATACTATACCCCAATCAAAATTAATAAATCCAAGATAAACACTACAATAAATAAGCTAATACCCCTCAGTTCATATGTATAGTTCATCCATAGATTTCACACACGATTAGGGTATAAAAAAAATGTCCAATTGCCATAATCATACGTCCATTGTTATATATCAGTATTTTTTTTTTAATACTCTGTCCAATATTGCAATTCAGTTTATAACCAGCAAAGTAACACAGTTCCTCAGGAAGAAATCTGAAGTATCACTATTAGAGATGAGCGAGCACTAAAATGCTCGGGTACTCATTATTCGAGTCGAACTTTTCCCGATGTTCGGGTGCTCGTTTCGAGTAACGAACCCCATTGACGTCAATGGGAGACTCGAGCATTTTTGCAGGGGACCAAGGCTCTGCCTAGGGAAGGCTGGGTAAAAACCTGGAAACATCAGAAAATGAAGGAAACACTACGGAAATGGACAGGAAACAGCAGGGGCAGCATGCATGGATGCCTCTGAGGCTGCCTAATCCCACCATTACCCCAAATTCTCCTAGTGGGGCATGTGTGGCATCGATTCTTCTCAGTTTAAAATCGTATATGTCCCCTATCTTGGGACCATATATTTCATGGATTTTTCGAACACAGAAAAGGAAAAAGAGATTCCTCTGGCCAGGGGAGTGTCTTTTCTACTGCAGCTAAGGGGACGTGTCCATGCTCTGCCTATCACAGGTCAGGAGCCAATTAAAAGAGGAACCAACAAAAATCAGTATAATATCTAATACGTCCCCTATCCGGGTAAATTGTTTGGAGAGAGGGCCTGTAGGTGGGGGGCAGGCTGGGGGGAAAGGAGGTTGAGCTGGAAGAGCCAGAGGAGTGCCCCCTTGGCTAGCATGTGTGGTGGTGACAACAGCCGGATGGTTCGAATGACGACGCAGGACCCCAACTTAAATATTTTGCATCAACCGGTACGGTTGTCAACTATGAAATTGATCAAGTGGGGCATGTGTTGTATGTATTCTTCTCAGTTTAATACCGTATACGGCACCTATCCAGAAAAATAGTTTGGAGAGAAAGAAAGGAAAAAGACATATTTTTAAAAGTGACGTTCAGTATAGATCAGTTAAAGAGAACCACATAAACATTTTTCGTGGCCCTGTATGGCAGCGGTGACAACAGAGTGACTGAGTTAGTATGCGGTAGCTGGTGAAGCACCCAAAAATTTTGCCTTACACAGCATGGCAGTTACACCACCAATGACTTTGTCCGACTGAGAATGCAGTGAAATGGCTTTTGTTGAGCCTCCAAAAAGTTTTTTCTTTTCAGAGTACATAAAGTCTACCCTCAGCCAAAAAATTTTTTTTTAAATGTCGGTACTTGCGCCTCCTGAAAAATTGTTTTCGACTGTCTGTCTGATGCTCCTGAAACATTGTTTTACACTGTCTGTAGTTGACACTGCAGAAAAATTGTTTGGAGAGAGGGCCTGTAGGTGGACCTCTGGAAAAATTGTTTAGAGAGAGGGCCTGTAGGTGGACCTCCGGAAAAATTGTTTGGAGAGAGGGCCTGTAGGTGGCCCTCCAGAAAAATTGTTTAGAGAGAGGACCTGTAGGTGGACCTCCAGAAAAATTGTTTGGCGAGAGGGCCTGTAGGTGGCCCTCCGGAAAAATTGTTTAGAGAGAGGGCCTGTAGGTGGACCTCCGGAAAAATTGTTTGGAGAGAGGGCCTGTATGTGGACCTCCGGAAAAATTGTTTGGAGAGAGGACCTGTAGGGGGCCCTCCGGAAAAATTGTTTAGAGAGAGGGCCTGTAGGTGGACCTCTGGAAAAATTGTTTGGAGAGAGGGCCTGTATGTGGACCTCCGGAAAAATTGTTTGAAGAGAGGGCCTGTAGGGGGCCCTCCTGAAAAATTGTGGTAAAAGAGTGCCAGTTGGACCTCTAAAAAATGGCGTTTTTTTGGTCAGCGTTAGGCAAAGACGACAAGGAGGAGGAGGAGGAGTAGGAGGAGTAGAGAAGAGGAATCGGATACATAAGTAATGTAAATCTTTAGCTGCTTTCCCCCGGAGGAGATTTGAATTCCGGTGAAATCCAGACTTTGTTAATTTTAATAAGCGTCAGCCTGTCAGCGCTGTCAGTTGACAGGCGTGTACGCTTATCGGTGATGATGCCACTAGCTGCACTGAATACCCGCTCTGACAACACGCTAGCGGCAGGGCAGGCCAGCACCTCCAAGGCATACAGCGCCAGTTCAGGCCACGTGTCCAGCTTTGAAACCCAGTAGTTGTATGGAGCAGAGTGATCGGTCCGGACGTTAGTATGGTCAGCTAGGTACTCCCTCACCATCTTTCTGTTCAGCTCCCCCCTACTCTGCCTAGACTGGGGACAGGTGACAGTGTCTTGCCGGGGTGACATAAAACTGGCAAAGGCCTTGGAGAGCGTTCCCCTGCCAGTGCTGGACAAGCTGCCTGCTCGCCTCCTCTCCCCCGCTACTTGGCCCACAGAACCATGCCCTCTGCCACTACCGGCGTCAGATGGGAAGGATTGTTTCAGCTTGTGCACCAGGGCCTGTTGATATTGATTCACTCTCATACTCCTTTCCTCTACAGGGATGAGAGTGGAAAGGTTCTGCTTGTACCGTGGGTCCAGGAGAGTGAACACCCAGTAATCGGTGTTTGAAAAAATGCTTCTAAAGCGAGGGTCATGGGATAGGCAGCCTAACATAAGTCTGCCATGTGCGCCAGAGTCCCAAAAAGCAAGAATTCCCTCTCCTCAATGGCCTGACTCTCCATTATTTCCTCCTCCTCCTCCTCCTCCTCTTCAGCCCATACACGCTCAAGAGTTAAGAAGGACTGGGCACTGGTACCCTCTTCTGTCTCGCCGACATTCTCCTTCTCTTCTTCCTCATCCCCCTCCTCCGATACGCGCTGAGAAACAGACCGGAGGGTGCTCTGGCTATCAAGCGACGTATCTTCCTCCACCGTCTCTTGTGACACGCGCAAAGCATCTGACTTCATGCTGAGCAGTGAGTTTTTCAACAGGCAAAGCAGCGGGATGGTGAGGCTGATAATGGCGGCATCGCCGCTGACCATCTGTGTTGACTCCTCAAAGTTGCTCAACACGTGGCAGATATCAGACATCCACGTCCACTCCTCATTGTAGACTTGAGGAATCTGAGTGACCTGACTACCAGTTCTGGTGGAATTTGACATCTGGCAGTCTACAATCGCTCTGCGCTGCTGGTAAACTCTGGATAACATGTTTAATGTCGAATTCCATCTTGTGGGCACGTCGCACAACAGTGGGTGAGCTGGCAGTTGTAGGCGGCACTGCACTGCCCTGAGAGTGGCAGCATCTGTGGTCGACTTGCGGAAATGCGCACAGATGCGGTGCACCTTGGTGAGCAAATCAGACAGATTGGGGTATGTCTTGAGGAACCACTGAACTATTAGATTGAACACATGGGCCAGGCATGGCACATGTGTCAGTCTGCCGAGTTGCAGAGCCACCACCAGGTTACGCCCGTTGTCACACACAACCATGCCTGGCTTGAGGTTCAGCGGTGCCAGCCACAGATCGGTCTGCGCCGTGATGCCCTGTAACAGCTCTTGGGCGGTGTGCCTTTTGTCACCTAAGCTCAGCAGTTTGAGCACCGCCTGCTGGCGCTTACCCACGGCACTGCTGCTGCGCCTAGAGCTACCGACTGAAGGCGCCGTGCCCACGGATGGTAATTCGGAGGAGGGGGTGGAGGAGGAGGAGGCATAGTATGTCTGAGAGACCGTGACCAAGGTAGACCCCGCAATCCTCGGTGTGGGCAGTACATGAGCGGCCCCAGGGTCAGTCTCGGTCCCAGCCCCCACCAAGTTAACCCAATGTGCCGTCAGTTAGATATAGTGTCCCTGCCTGGCAGCACTTGTCCACGTGTCCGTGGTTAGGTGGACCTTCTCAGAAACAGCGTTGGTCAGGGCACGGATGATGTTCTCTGACACGTGCTGGTGTAGGGCTGGGACGGCACATCGGGAAAAATAGTGGCGGCTGGGGACCGAATACCGAGGGGCAGCCACCGCCATGAGATTGCAAAAGGCCTTGGGCTCTCTACCAGCCTATAGGGCAGCATCTCCAGGCTCAGCAATTTGGAGATGTGGACGTTGAGGGCTTGGGCATGTAGGTGGGTGGAACTGTATTTCCTCTTGCGCTCAAGCGTCTGCTGTAAAGACAGCTGAACGCTGCGCTGGGACACATTGGTGGACGCTGTGGAGGATCGTGGAGGCGAAGCTGTGGTCTTCCGGCGGGAGGTGCTCGTGCCGGGGTCCTGGGAAGGGGGTTGACTAGCAGAGGCAGCGAGTGACACAGGGGAACGAGCAGTGGTGTGACCCGCAGGAGGTGAACGGCCTTGGTTCCATTGAGTGGGGTGTTTAGCACTCATATGCCTGCGCATGCTGGTGGTGGTTAGGCTAGTAGTGGTGGCACCCCTGCTGATCCTGGTGTGGCACAGGTTGCACACCACAGTCCGTCGGTCATCCTCATTTTCTTTAAAGAACCTCCAGACTTGCGAACATCTAGGCCTCGCCACGGGAGCTTCACTACGTGAAACAGTTGCTGCTGATGCACCAGCTCTGGCCCTGCTTCTCCCTCTGGCCACACCACTGCCTCTTCCAACCTGTTCTGGTGCAGCACTCGCCTCCGCCTCAGAAGCACTGTCTTCACTCGGCTTATCAACCCAGCTTGGGTCAGTCACCTCGTCATCCTCCGATTCCTCAGTCTGCTCCCCCCTCGGACTTCCTGCCCTGACAACAACTTCACCACTGTCTGACAACCGTGTCTCCTCATCGTCCGACACCTCTTTACACACTTCTTCCACTAAGTCAACATTGTCATCATGATCATCACCCACAGACTGCGACAGTTGGAAATCTTGGGCATCGGGAAAGAGGTCAGCAGCAACCTGAGAAGTGGTTTGTGACTCTGGGAAGGGTCCAGAAAACAGTTCCTCAGAGTATGCCGGATCACATTCCAAATTTTCCTGGGAGGGGGCAGACTGGGGGGAAGGAGGTTGAGGTGAAGGAGCCAGAGGAGTGCTCCCTTGGGTAACATGGGTGGACTGCGTGGAAGACTGACTGGTGGACAAATTACTTGAAGCATTGTCCGCAATCCACGACATCAGCTGTTCGCACTGTTGTGGTTTCAACAGTCCTCTACCACGTGTCCCTGTAAGTTGAGACATGAAGCTAGGGAGTGTAGCTCTGCGGCCTTCCCCTGCTCCCTCATCAGCAGGTACTGTCTCACCCTGCCCAGGACCACGGCCTCTGCCCCCTGCAGTAATTGAATGCCCACGCCCTCGTCCTCGACCCTTAGCCCTGGGGTTCAACATTTTCTGTATATAAGTGTATTCTATAAAAAAAATAAAATAAATGGGCCTGCTGTACTGAAACCCACAAACTTGTTCAATCTGAACAAGAAAATATATAGGTGGATAAGTTAGAGCTAAATTACGTATGTTATTACGTACCGTGCAGTATGGAGCAATTACACTGAAACTATTAGATTAGGCAGACTTTGTCTGCTAAATTGCAACCCAGACAAATGTCGCACAGAGATTTTTGTAATGTAGCCGTATCAGTGAGAGCAACAGACCTTTTTTACTGACGTGACGTACAGAATGGGTCACCTGGACAGAAAATACGGATTGTGCTTTGTATATAGGTGGATAAGATAGAGCAAAATTACGTATGTTATTACATACCGTGCAGTATGGAGCAATTACACTGAAACTATTAGATTATGCAGACTTGGTCTGCTTAATTGCAACCCAGACAAATGTCGCACAGAGATTTTTGTAATGTAGCTGGCTCAGTGAGAGCAAAAGACCTTTTTTAATTAAGTGACGTACAGAATGTGTCACCTGGACAGAAAATACGGATTGTGGTGACTGGACAGCTGAACTGTGACACACAGAATGGTTCCACACAGCTGTATGAAATAGATTTGTATCACTGAGAACAACAAAAAAAACTTTTTTTTATATATATATTTTTTTTATTTTATTTTTTATTTTATTTTTTTTTAACGTGACGTGCAGAAACTATCAGAGAGCAAACTCAGTCCCTGCTGACTGTGGCTATTTTGACTGCAACCCAGACAAATGTCGCACAGAGATTTTTGTAATGTAGCTGTATCAGTGAAAGCAAAAGACCGTATTTGATTACGTGACGTACAGTATGGGTCACCTGGACAGAAAATATGGATTGTGGTTTGTGGTGAGTGGACAGCTGAACTGTGACACACAGAATGGTTCCACACTGCTGTATGAAATGGATTTGTTAAAACAATAAAAAAAAAGTGTTATATATGGCGATAGCTGCACTACTAGTGCCAGCCAGCCCAGCCAGGAGACAAAAAAAAATGTCTTGTAGCCCGTAGAAGGGCTGTTGGGTTGTTTTCAGATCACTCCTGCCTAACAGAGAACTAAATCCAGGCCCTAACACTCTCCCTGAAACGCAGCAGCTCTGTCCCTAACGACATCCAGACAGCATCTGAGCCGAGCACAGCGGGCAGTCACTAGTATATTCCAGGGTCACCTGATCAGGCCAGCCAACCCCTGCTATCGACATGTAAGGGCCCCACGTGATGCTGGGTGTACCGCAGAGTCTCCTGGCTTGTGATTGGCTGAGTTTATAGGCGCCAAAAATTCAAAATGCGGAAGGTGCCATTTCCTCAAGCACGGCGAGATACTCGTCCGAGCAGCGAGCACTTACGAGTACCGTAATACTCGAACGAGCACCATGCTCGGACGAGCATGCTCGCTCATCTCTAATCACTATACTTTTCCACCATATTTTTTTCCCTATTTTTTCCTTCTTTTATATATACTGTGTATATATATATATATATATATATATATATATATATATATATACCCTCCCCTTTCTAAATGGATATTAGTCGTTTATACAGTAAATGTTCTTGATAAGACAAAACAGGGGGGGGGGGCAAACAAATAGAAGAGTCACAAACAAAATAGAAAATATAGATCAGTTCACATGATTCTTAATATTGTTAAGTCATCCGAAGGTAATGTAAGTCATCAGGCTCAATCCACCAGTTTCACAAGTAATTGCATATTGTTTCAAACACAGGGACCAACAAGGTAATAAATGGGGGGTTAAGACCGGATACCACATGCAAAGATCTCTACCACCTGGCCTCTATGCAACGCCGATGTTTAGTGCCGCTTGTGCACAAATATATACACTGGTAATCATTAAATCTGTAGCCAGGCATAAAGCTTGTTTTCCAATACGAATCAATCACGAGCCACACCACGCACGATCCTCAGCAGCTACAGGCACATCAGAGGCCGTTCGGGCACATACACAGCCGACTTTCATAGCAGGAGGAGAGCTGAATTAGTTTTAGCAGAGACTGAAGCTGAAGCTCGGAACGTGTAAAGCCATAACCATATGGCCGTACTGCAAGCTCCCCTACGGCTGTGGCGTAGAGCTTCAAGCGAAGAGAAAAAAAGAGGAGGGAGCGGAGGGTCGGGGCTCGGCACGTCCTGTGTCCTACGTCATGCCGCTATGCTCTCCATCAGTGGGAAAGTAACATGATTCATTTATAGATCAGATTGTTACAAACATGTGTAGTGTATTTTATTTTTTTAATTTTTAATCAATTATAAATGAGCGGATATAGATTTTTTTTCAATTTTTTTTTACACTTTTTTGACCCAGACCCATTTGGTTCTTGAAAATCCAGTGGGTCTGATTATGCCTCTACAATACACTGCAGTATACTGTATAGTGTACTGCAGTGTATTGAAGTCACACTAAGCCTGATCAGCCATCCTGCCTTTAGAAGGAGGCTGATCAGGCTTAGATATACCATGGCAAGGTATACTCAGGGCTTCTGACAGGAATTGTCTGGGCTTTTCCAATGTCAGCAGAATATCGTCTGCGTATTGTGAGATACAGTAATTAGGTGACCCTATTTTCACACTTGATATGTTATTATGTGATCTAATAGCTTGAACTAATGGTTCTAGAGAAAGAATGAAGAATAATGGAGAAAGTGGGCAGCCCTGGCGAGTGCCATTGGTAATGAGAAACTCATCAGAAATGGACCCGTTTACAAAAACCCTAGCTGAGGGAGTAGAGTATAGCGCTCGAATAGGTGTTATAAATTGGTTGGGTATACCTATCGTAGAGAGAGTCATAAATGCATAAGACCAATTAAGGTGGTCAAATGCCTTTTCTGCGTCAAGTGCCACCATAAGGGATGGGGTTTTTTGTCTGTTAGCATAATCCAATATATTGAGTACTCTACGGGTATTATCTGATATTTGACAACTTTTAACAAACCCAGTTTGGTCTGCATGAATCGGAGATGGTAAAAGCAACGATAGTCTGTTGGCTAACAATTTGGCATAGGACTTGGCATCTGTGTTTAACAATGAGATGGGTCTGAAATTTTGTGGGCAGTCTGGAGCTTTACCCGGTTTGGGTAGGGTCACTATGGTACATTAGCTGCCAACATTTCCTTGGGTAGTGTGCCTTCGTGAAATGCTAGGGTCAGGGATTTATGTTAATGGGGTATTAATAACTCAGAAAATGATCTGTAATACAAATTGGTTAGACCATCTGGGCCCAGGCTCTTATGTTGTAGAAGAGCTTTTTCGCTATTTCTTTCTCCTGTGGAGGTTCTAGTAATCCAAGAGCTAACTGGGGAGTTAAGGAAGGGAGGTTTATAGAGCTGAGGAAGTCTTGGATTTGGTCAGGTGAACCTTTATGTGTCTGACATTATTTAGATAGAGAGGCATAATATTCCATAAATTTGTTGGCAATATCTTTGGGGTAAAACACCCTAGAGTTAGAACTAGGCTCTTGTAAGAAGTTTTAGCTGCTATTTTCTTAATGTGAGAGGCTAAAAGTCTACCTGCTTTGTTGTCTTGAGAATAGAAACGGGCTTTGGTTTGTTGAAGAGCATGTTTATATTTATATAAAAGACAATGTTTTAGTTGTATACGAAGAGAACATAGTTGTGTAGAGCGTTCTGCAGTAGGCGAGCTTTTATTAAGGGATTCAATAGATCTAATCTGTGAAATAATATTTTACATTTGCCTTTCTCTGTCTCTTTTTGCTCTAGAACCTATTTGGATAAACAAACCTCTAATAGGCTGTCTGGGCTACTAACAGAGCCAGTGTTAAACAAGAAGTATTCTTTCAGTCTCTCTTCTAGGGATTTTCTATAGGTAGGGTTAAAGAGCAGGAAATGATTACAATTCCATATGGTGTCCCTAGCTGACGATGAATCACATATAGTTAAGTATATGGCAGCATGATCTGACCATTTGATAAAGTCAGTTTGTGAACCCGTAACAGCAGTTAGGAGTGATCTACTGATAAGAAAGAGATCTATGCGTGGGAGGGAGAGAAATATGTATAGTCTCTTTCCATGTCATGTTGATACGCCAAATGTCATATAGGTCTTCTTGCAGTAGAATGGGACCCAAGGATTGTGAAGGTGTTCTATTGCTAGAAGTAGAATCTAACGATATGTCTGAGACTGAGTTAAAGTCGCCACATAGTAGTAAATGACCTTGCTGAATCGTTTTGACTCTAGCTAGAAGACTGTTTAGAAATCTGATTTGATGAGTGTTTTGGGGTATATACTGCAACAATCTTAAAAACCCTGTTGATGAGCTCACAAACTTGGATAATAAAACACCCATTAGGGTCAACCACGCCATCAATAAGTTTGACTGCTAGCGAGTCTTTAAAAGCTAGTATTACTCCTCTTTTTTTCTTACGATGTTTGAATCACTATACGAAATCTAACATGTTTGACCCGATGAGCATCACTAGGTACAATATGAGTTTCTTGGACTGCCAAAACATCAGCTTGTGATCTAATGGCTTCTGCCCATAGGTACGCTCTCTTTTGTGGACAGTTTAGGCCACGTACATTAATAGACACTAGAGATGAGCGAAGCGATTCGTTGATTCGTATCGAATCTTGGGATTTTTCAGCTGTGAAGCGAATCCGAATATTAGGTGATTCGCTTCGCTTTTGTACGCATCGCTACGTAGTTTGTCCGCTAAATTATAAGCTATTCTACTTATAATTTAGTTACTCTATACGCTGTTGCGTAGACTCCTCCGTGGTAGTTACTCTAGACGCTGTTGCATACGAATTCTAATCAGCGATGCGGACTCCTCCCTGGTAGTTCCGCCCACTTCTCCTGCATGCGAGGAAGACGTGGCAAGTCAGCAGAGTAAGATGGCGGCGAGACAGCGAGGTCCTGACTGGGAAAGCATGTAGTGGGCAGACGACCCCTATGAGAAGAAGGAACCGGAGTTCTATCTCTCACAACTCAACAGGAAGTCGGATGAGGTGCCTGCTGAGGTGGTGACTCCACTGGCTGACAAGGCGGAGGCGGCAGGAGTTCCCGCTCCGCCGCGCAAGGACTACTCCTTACGCCAGAATTTGATGGTCCCTGAGGCTGTCACCCGGAATGCCCAGACCCTCTGGGAATATAAAAAGCTGGTGGAGGAGTGGGTTGTTCAGGTGTTAGAGCACCCACGGTCCGGTGACCCTAAGCTGGAGCTCCAAATGGGAACCGTTATTTGGTTCAACGTGGAGTGGGGGGTTGGTTTCATCGGCGATGAGAAGACGGCGGAGGAATTATATGTTAACCGCCGTTCGGTTAAGAGGCTGTATCTTCCGCCTTTACGCCACAATCTCCACGCAGGGGATTACGTGGAGTATACCCCCATGAAGAGCCTCCAAGGCCCCTTTGCTACTGGGGTGAAAATCTTAAAGAGACCACCTACTCCTGCAGCTCCCCCGGAAGACTGGAGTGAGGAGGCCCAGGCCGCAGAAGAGGCTTGTGACCTTGAGACCTTGAGATTTAAAGAGAAATCCCAAGGTCAGGATCAGCCGGAACCCCTGATTCCTGATTTGCCGCCACCGCCACTGATACCACCGATCCTTCATGTGGGAAAGATGACCACGAACACTTTCGTGTACCATCCAACTGTGGTACAGTACCACTACCAACTGCCATGCCCATGGCAGTTGCAGGCCGCACAGTCTGCCGCTCGTGGAAGACCGTTACCGTTACAGCCGGAGATTCTGTCACCTGGTATGCCGGCAGGAGGATCTGGCCACTACAGAGTGATGAGCAGGGCCAAAGTTACCACTGCTTTTGCCAGTGTGACAGCCCAGTCACCAAGAAGACCATCCTTGAGAGGTCGGCGGGGGTCTGCTGCCGCAGCCAGGGTCGCTTTCATGATGAGGCAGGAGCGCCCTCTCATGTCCTTTAGCTCCAGCAGCAGTGAGGAGGACCTGCTGGCCTTTAAGTAATTCCAGCAATTTTTATGGGAGCCACAACATGGACTTATCCTGAAGGGTGGGCACTAGTTGGCCCTTGTTTTTAGTTTTGTTGTCCCGCGTTTGTCCTCACCCAGATGGCCATGGATTGTTAGGACTCCCCCCATCAAAAAAAAGTTTTTTATCTAAGTTGCGCATATGTGCGCCTCATCCCTTTTTTCCCCCTTTTCAGGTTATTTGGGGAGCCCCTCGAAAGAGGGTTTTTTAAAGGGAACCTTTGCTGCTATTTTTTTACCCACTTGGATTACAATTTTGCCTATTTGGATTACAAATTGCGACTGAGTTTGGGACTCTGCTCCAGTTCTATGACAAGCGTCAGAAGAAAAGAGACTTAAACATGTCCGTGAGCATACTAGGTAGGTGATATTTAAAATGTTTATATTATATTTATAATAATGTATTTGCACTATTTACCATATTTGTGTCTCGAATATTCGCTCTGCCTCTGAGGAGTGCACGCCGCGGCCTCTCCTCGTACGTGCCTGCGTATTACGTAATCGCTTAGATTGGACAATAGTACGCTGAGATTCGTAAGCTATTTGTACACTCATGCGTACGTCTAAGAAGTTGCGTACATTTTGTAAATGAACGATCGTTATTAGTGAGCGAATGTTCGCTAATAGCACATAATAACGTATATTTTGTACGCAAATACAACGAATCTATTCGTCGAATACACAAATTTTAGGAAAATTTTCAATGATTCGCTCATCTCTAATAGACACAAAATTAACTGCCATAGTTAATTTTGGACTAAGAGAAGATGTCTGGTTCATAACAATATCATAATGCAGGTATCTGCTGGGCTACTCCAGGTGTGTACTCTCTGAGATGTAATATATCCTAAAAATATAAAAAAAAGAGAAAAATACAAAACAAAAAGATAGCAAAACACGTATTAAAGACATATGGGCTTGTACCCACGAAAGTGTAGAATGAAAACAGCAACAGCTGAACATAGCTGCGTTCATTTGAACAGGGGAAAGTTTGGTTGATGCCTTCTAAACACAATCTATGCATCAGCACTAGTGATGAGCGAGCATGCTCGGCTGAATATCGCATTCAGAGCATGGCGGCGCTCAGGACCACGAGGTGTTCGACCAAACACCGCATGTGCTCAAGCGCCATGCTCGAGTCCCCTCCCCGCAGGTTTCTTGGCTGCTATGCAAGGAGGGACAGATAGTGTAGGGATACAAATTGGCTAGGCAGGGCTAGTTTTTCTGTTGAAAAGACCCAAAAGCCCTTTTAAGGGTTATAATATCTGGCTGCAATATTTTTTTTCATCGGGGGGGGGGCAAAATTAGCGCAAATTTGCCTGACCTAAACACCACCTGCGCAGTGTGCATTATAACATTTCTGTATCCTATATACCCGACATCCAGTGTCATTTTTTTTCTGCCGCTAATCAAGGCGACATTACCTGTGTTACGTGTGCATTATAGCGTCTCTGTCTCCTATATACCTGACATCCAGTGTCATTTTTTTCTGCCGCTAATCAAGGCGACATTACCTGTGTTGCGTATGCATTATAACGTTTATGTATCCTATATACCTGACATCCAGTGTCATTTGCCTCTGCCGCTAATCAAGGCGACATTACCTGTGTTGCGTGTGCATTACGTTTCTGTATCTTAAATACCTGAAATCCAGTGTATTTTTTTCTGCCGCTAATCAAGGCGACATTACCTGTGTTGCGTATGCATTATAACGTTTCTGTATCCTATATACCTGACATCCAGTGTCATTTTTTTCTGCAGCTAATCAAGGTGACATTACCTGCGCTGCGTCTGCTGTATAACGTTTGCGCAAGGAGGGACAGATAGTGTAGGGATAAGATTTAGCTAGGCAGGGCTAGTTGTTCTGTTTACAAGACCCAAAAGTCCTTTTAAGGACTATTGCTATATCTGGCTGCAATATTTTTTTTCATGGGGGGGCAAAATTAGCGCAAGTTTGCCTGACTTAAACACCACCTGCGCAGCGTGTGCATTATAATGTTTTTGTATACTATATACCTCACATCCGGTGTCATTTTTTTTCTGCTGCTAATCAAGGCGACATTACCTGTGTTGCGTGTGCATTATAATGTTTATGTATCCTATATACCTGACATCCGGTGTAATTTTTTTCTGCCGCTAATCAAGCCAACATTAGCTTTGTTGCGTGTGCTGTCTAACGTTTGCGCAAGGAGAGACAGATAGTGTAGGGATAGGATTTGGCTAGGCAGTGCTAGTTATTCTGTTTATAAAAAACAAAACTATTGTTATACCTGGCTAGAATATTTCTTTTTCATGGGGGGGGCAACATTAGCACAAGTTTGCCTGACCTAAACACCATCTGCGCTTCGTGTGCATTATAACGTTTCTGTATCCTATATACCTGACATGCAGTGTATTTTTTTCTGCAATATCAAGGCGTCATTACCTGTGTTGCGTGTGCATTATAATGTTTCTGTATCCTATATACCTGACATCCGGTGTCATTTTTTTCTGCCGACAATACCTGTGTTGCATGTGCAATATAACGTTTCTGTATCCTAAATACATGAAATCCAGTGTATTTTTTTCTGCAATATCAAGGCGTCATTACCTGTGTTGCGTGTGCATTATAATGTTTCTGTATCCTATATACCTGACATCCGGTGTCATTTTTTTCTGCCGCTAATCAAGGCGACATTACCTGTGTTGCGTGTGCATTATAACGCTGTTCCCAAACCATTTCAGTGGTGTTTCAACCATTTTCTCACCTTTCCCTATGAACCAGACACCCTCCCCTCTTCAGAGCAGGGGGTGCCTGGTTTAGTGCTCTGGTTCTCCCATTGACTTCCATTGTGTTCGGGTGCTCGGTCGAGCACTCGAGCACCGCATAGGGTTCGACCCGAGCACCGAGCACTACGGTGCTCGATCAACACTAATCAGCACCATACAATCAATGTAAATTTCACAGACCTGATTAGTGCTTTGTGCCCTGACGAGCCGTGACTTGGTGCCATTCAGGTTCCAATGAAGTTGGAGATGTAGAAGAATGTCCAGGTGAACTTGAACCTGGGATGTTCCAGGCTTTTAGTAGTTTCCAGCCGGATTACACCGAAGAGATGGTGTGCATGGCTCCATTTCTGGATATCAGGATTTTGACTAGGAATCCCCATCTGAAGGCCATATGGTGTTCTCTGAGAAAAGAAGTTAGAGGTGCAAATTGTTTCCGCAAATGAAGGGTAGTGGCAGATAAATAGGCTAAAACTTTTATGTCCTGATATGGAGCTGGGATCAGTGGTGTTTTGCGTACACCTGCCATTATGGCTTCTTTGATGTAGAAAAAATGGATCCTAGCTAGAGATGAGCGAGCACTAAAATGCTCGGGTGCTCGTTATTCGAGACGAACTTTTCCCGATGCTCGGGTGCTCGTTTCGAGTAACGAACCCCATTGAAGTCAATGGGAGACTCGAGCATTTTTGCAGGGGACCAAGGCTCTGCCTAGGGAAGGCTGGGAGAAAACCTGGAAACATCAGAAAATGAAGGAAACACCACGGAAATGGACAGGAAACAGCAGGGGAAGCATGCATGGATGCCTCTGAGGCTGCCTAATCCCACCATTACCCCAAATTCTCCTGCAACAGCCTGGTGGTTACCCTCATGGCAATTGTGCTCACCCAGACCAAGAAAGACGAGGCACGTGCCCATCATATGTTAGGGAAGCACCCAACTAGGTGTAACGAAGGTCCATCACCCATGCCCATGCTGGCACTGCTCTCCTATCCCAGCCACACGATGCAGGCATAAGCCTGACACAGCATGGCGGTGACACCAACAAGTGACCAAGTTAGATGAGGTAGCAGGTGAGCCACCCAAAAATTTAGCCTGACGCAGCATGGCGGTGACAACAGAGTGACCGAGTTAGACTGAGGTAGCAGGAGGTGAAGCACGGATGGTAATTCGAAGGAGGAGGAGGAGGGGTTGGAGGAAGAGGCATAGTAAGGCCCTGCAATCCTCCAAGTGGGCAGTACATGAGCGGCCCCAGGGTCAGATTCGGTCAGAGTGACCGAGCTACATGACGGTAGCAGGTAGAGCACATTAAAAATTTAGCATGGCCCAGTATGTGGACGTTGAGGGCTTGTGCATGTAGGTGGGCTGAACTTTTTTTCTGCTTGCGCTCCAACGTCTGCTGTAATGACAGCTGAACGTTGCGCAGGGACACATTGGTGGACAGTGTGGAGGATCATGGAGGCGAAGGGGTGGTTTTCCGGCGGGAGGCGCTCGTGCCGGGGTCCTGGGCTGGGGGTTGACTCGCAGAGGCAGCGAGTGACACAGGGGAAGGAGCAGTGGTGGGACCCGCAGGAGGGGAACGGACGGCCTTGGTTCCATAGTGTTTAGCACTCATATACCTGCGCATGCTGGTGGTGGTTAGGCTGGTAGTGGTGGAACCCCCACTTAAAAATTTGGCATCAACTGGTACGGCTGTCAACATTGAGCTTGAACTAGTGGGGCATGTGTGGTATCGATTCTTCTCAGTTTAAAATCGTATACGTCCCCTATCTTGGGACCATATATTTCATGGATTTTTCGAACACGGAAAAGGAAAAAGAGCTTGCTCTGGCCAGGGGAGTGTCTTTTCTACTGCAGCTAAGGGGACGTTTCCATGCTCTGACCAAAAAAAATCAGTATAATATCTAATACGTCCCCTATCCGGTTAAATTGTTTGGAGAGAGGGCCTGTAGGTGGGGGGCAGGCTGGGGGGGAAGGAGGTTGAGCTGGAAGAGCCAGAGGAGTGCCCCCTTGGCTAGCGTGTGTGGTGGTGACAACAGCCGGATGGAGTTAGAATGACGACGCAGGACCCCAACTTAAAAATTTAGCATCAACCGGTACGGTTGTCAACTATGAAATTGATCAAGTGGGGCATGTGTTGTATGTATTCTTCTCAGTTTAATACCGTATACGGCACCTATCCGGAAAAATAGTTTGGAGAGAGAGAAAGAGAGGAAAAAGACGTATTTTTAAAAGTGACGTTCAGTATAGATCAGTTAAAGAGAAAGAAAGGATGTTATGACATGGATTTGTATCACTGAGAGCAAAAAAAACTATTTTTTTTTACGTGACGTGCAGTATAGATCACTTGGAGATAAAAAGGGGAATGTGCAGACTTGGGCTGCTATAGTGCAAACCAGTATGGTGGTGACAACAGAGTGAGCGAGTGACACTGCGGTAGCAGGCGAACCACATAAACATTTTTCGTGGCCCTGTATGGCGGCGGTGACAACAGAGTGACTGAGTTAGTATGCGGTAGCTGGTGAAGCACCCAAAAATTTAGCCTGACACAGCATGGCGGTTAAACCACCAATGACTTTGTCCGACTGAGAATGCAGTGAAATGGCTTTTGTTGAGCCTCCAAAGATTTTTTTCTTTTCGGAGTACATAAAGTCTACCCTCAGCAAAAAAATTTTTTTTTTAAATGTCGGTACTTGCGCCTCCTGAAAAATTGTTTTGGTCTGTTTGACGCTCCTGAAACATTGTTTTACACTGTCTGTAGTTGACACTGCGGAAAAATTGTTTGGAGAGAGGGCCTGTAGGTGGCCCTCCGGACAAATTGTTTGGAGAGAGGGCCTGTAGGTGGAGCTCCGGAAAAATTGTTTGGAGAGAGGGTCTGTAGGTGGAGCTCCGGAAAAATTGTTTGGAGAGAGGGTCTGTAGGTGGACCTCCGGAAAAATTGTTTAGAGAGAGGGCCTGTAGGTGGACCTCCGGAAAAATTGTTTGGAGGTAGGGCCTGTAGGTGGACCTCCGGAAAAATTGTTTGGAGAGAGGACCTGTAGGGGGCCCTCCGGAAAAATTGTTTAGAGAGAGGGCCTGTAGGTGGACCTCCAGAAAAATTATTTAGAGAGAGGGCCTGTAGGTGGACCTCCGGAAAATTTGTTTGAAGAGAGGGCCTTTTGGGGGCCCTCCTGAAAAATTGTGGTAAAAGAGTGCCAGTTGGACCTCTAAAAAATGGCGTTTTTTGGGTCAGCGTCAGGCAAAGACAACAAGGAGGAGGAGGAGGAGGAGTAGGAGGAGTAGAGAAAAGGAATCGGATACATAAGTAATGTTAATCTTTAGCTGCTTTCCCCCGGAGATTTGAATTCCGGTGAAATCCAGGCTTTGTTCATTTTAATAAGCGTCAGCCTGTCAGCGCTGTCAGTTGACAGGCGTGTACGCTTATCGGTAATGACGTCACCAGGTGCACTGAATACCCGCTCTGACAACACGCTAGCGGCAGGGCAGGCCAGCACCTCCAAGGCGTACAGCGCCAGTTCAGGCCACGTGTCCAGCTTTGCAACCCAGTAGTTGTATGGAGCAGAGTGATCGTTGGTATGGTCAGCTAGGTACTCCCTCACCATCTTTCTGTACAGCTTCCCCCTACTCTGCCTAGACTGGGGACAGGTGACAGTGTCTTGCTGGGGTGACATAAAACTGGCAAAGGCCTTGGAGAGCGTTCCCCTGCCAGTGCTGGACAAGCTGCCTGCTCGCCTCCTCTCCCCCGCTACTTGGCCCACAGAACCGTGCCCTCTGCCACTAGCGGCGTCAGATGGGAAGGATTGTTTCAGCTTGTGCACCAGGGCCTGTTGATATTGATTCACTCTCATACTCCTTTCCTCTACAGGGATGAGAGTGGAAAGGTTCTGCTTGTACCGTGGGTCCAGGAGAGTGAACACCCAGTAATCGGTGTTTGAAAAAATGCTTCTAACGCGAGGGTCATGGGATAGGCAGCCTAACATGAAGTCTGCCATGTGCGCCAGAGTCCCAACACGCAAGAATTCCCTCTCTTCACTGGCCTGACTCTCCATTTCCTCCTCCTCCTCCTCCTCCTCCTCCTCTTCAGCCCATACACGCTCAAGAGTTAAGGACTGGGCACTGGTACACTCTTCTGTCTCGCCGACATTCTCCTCCTCTTCCTCCTCATCCTCATCCCCCTCCTCCGATACGCGCTGAGAAACAGACCGGAGGGTGCTCTGGCTATCAAGCGACGTATCTTCCTCCACCATCTCTTGTGACAAGCGCAAAGCATACGACTTCATGCTGAGCAGTGAGTTTTTCAACAGGCAAAGCAGCGGGATGGTGAGGCTGATAATGGCGGCATCGCCGCTGACCATCTGTGTTGACTCCTCAAAGTTGCTCAACACGTGGCAGATATCAGACATCCACGTCCACTCCTCATTGTAGACTTGAGGAATCTGAGTGACCTGACTACCAGTTCTGGTGGAAGTTGACATCTGGCAGTCTACAATCGCTCTGCGCTGCTGGTAAACTCTGGATAACATGTTTAATGTTGAATTCCATCTTGTGGGCACGTTGCACAACAGTCGGTGAGCAGGCAGTTGTAGGCGGCGCTGCGCTGCCCTGAAAGTGGCAGCATCTGTGGTCGACTTGCGGAAATGCGCACAGATGCGGCGCACCGTGGTGAGCAAATCAGACAGATTGGGGTATGTCTTGAGGAACCGCTGAACTATGAGATTGAACACGTGGGCCAGGCATGGCACATGTGTCAGTCTGCCGAGTTGCAGAGCCGCCACCAGGTTACGCCCCTTGTCACACACAACCATGCCTGGCTTGAGGTGGACCTTCTCAGAAACAGCATTGGCGGCTGGGGACCGAATACCGAGGGGCAGCCAAAGCCATGAGATTGCGAAAGGCCTCGGTCTCTACCAGCCTATAGGGCAGCATCTCCAGGCTCAGCAATTTGGAGATGTGAACGTTAAGGGCTTGGGCATGTTGGTGGGTGGAACTGTATTTCCTCTTGCGCTCCAGCGTCTGCTGTAAAGACAGCTGAACACTGCGCTGGGACACATTGGTGGACGCTGTGGAGGATCGTGGAGGCGA
>ONZH01026478.1:0-41024 GCA_900303285.1 Rhinella marina | reverse complement strand
TGATATGTGAGGTATAATAATGCAGTGTGTACAGATATATAGTATATACAGCATGTACTGATATGTGAAGGTATAATAGATGCAGTGTGTACAGATATATAGTATATACAGTAGTGTACTGATATGTGAGGTATGAGGTATAATAGATGCAGTGTGTACAGATATATTAGTAATTACAGCAGTGTACTGATATGTGAGTTGAGTATAATAGATGCAGTGTGTACAGATATATAGTATATACAGCAGTGTACTGATATGTGAGGTATGAGTATATAGATGTAGTGTGTACAGATATATAGTATATACAGCGTGTACTGATATGTGAGGTATAATAGATGTCAGTGTGTACAGATATAATAGTATATACAGCAGTTACTGATATTGTAGGTATAATAGATGCAGGTGTACAGATATTAAGTATATACAGCAGTGTACTTGATATGTGAGGTCATTAATAGATGCAGTTGTACACGATATAAAGTAATACAGCAGTTGTACTGATTATGATGAGATATAATAAGATGTAGTGTGTACAGATTATTAGTATATACAGAAGTGTACTGATATGGTGAGGTATTAATAGAGGTGCAGTGTGTACAGATATATAGTATTATTACCAGCAAGCCTGTACTGATATGTGAGATGATAATAGATGTAGTAGTGTACAGAATATATAGTATATTTACTAGTCGGGTTACTGATATGTGAGGTATGAGGTATAATAGATGCTAGTGTTGTACAGATATATAAGTATTATACAGTTAGTGTACTTGATATGGGAGGTATGAGGTATAATAGATGCAGCTGTGTACAGATTATATGAGTATATACAAGCAGTGTACTGATATGTGATGGTATGAGGTATAATAGACTGTAGTGTAGTACAGATATATAGTAATATACAGCAGGTTTACTGATATGTGAGGTATTAGGGTATAATAGATTAGTGCTGTAGCAGATATTATAGTATATACAGCCAAGGTTACTGATATGTGAGGTATAATAGATGCAGTGTGTACAGATATATAGTATATACAGCAGTGTACTGATATGTGAGGTATGAGGTATAATAGATGCAGTGTGTACAGATATATAGTATATACAGCAGTGTACTGATATGTGAGGTATGAGGTATAATAGATGTAGTGTGTACAGATATATAGTATATACAGCAGTGTACTGATATGTGAGGTATAATAGATGCAGTGTGTACAGATATATAGTATATACAGCTGTGTACTGATATGTGAGGTATAATAGATGCAGTGTGTACAGATATATAGTATATACAGCAGTGTACTGATATGTGAGGTATAATAGATGTAGTGTGTACAGATATATAGTATATACAGCAGTGTACTGATATGTGAGGACGAGGTATAATAGATGCAGTGTGTACAGATATAAAGTATATACAGCAGTGTACTGATATGTGAGGTATAATAGATGCAGTGTGTACAGATATAAAGTATATACAGCAGTGTACTGATATGTGAGATATAATAGATGTAGTGTGTACAGATATATAGTATATACAGAAGTGTACTGATATGTGAGGTATAATAGATGCAGTGTGTACAGATATATAGTATATACAGCAGTGTACTGATATGTGAGATATAATAGATGTAGTGTGTACAGATATATAGTATATACAGTAGTGTACTGATATGTGAGGTATGAGGTATAATAGATGCAGTGTGTACAGATATATAGTATATACAGTAGTGTACTGATATGGGAGGTATGAGGTATAATAGATGCAGTGTGTACAGATATATAGTATATACAGCAGTGTACTGATATGTGAGGTATGAGGTATAATAGATGTAGTGTGTACAGATATATAGTATATACAGCAGTGTACTGATATGTGAGGTATGAGGTATAATAGATGTAGTGTGTACAGATATATAGTATATACAGTAGTGTACTGATATGTGAGGTATAATAGATGCAGTGTGTACAGATATATAGTATATACAGCAATGTACTGATATGTGAGGTATAATAGATGCAGTGTGTACAAATATATAGTATATACAGTAGTGTACTGATATGTGAGGTATGAGGTATAATAGATGCAGTGTGTATAGATATATAGTATATACAGCAGTGTACTGATATGTGAGGTATAATAGATGCAGTGTGTACAGATATATAGTATATACAGCAGTGTACTGATATGTGAGGTATAATAGATGCAGTGTGTACAGATATATAGTATATACAGCTGTGTACTGATATGTGAGGTATAATAGATGTAGTGTGTACAGATATATAGTATATACAGTAGTGTACTGATATGGGAGGTATGAGGTATAATAGATGCAGTGTGTACAGATATATAGTATATACAGCAGTGTACTGATATGTGAGGTATAATAGATGTAGTGTGTACAGATATATAGTATATACAGCAGTGTACTGATATGTGAGGTATGAGATATAATAGATGTAGTGTGTACAGATATATAGTATATACAGCAGTGTACTGATATGTGAGGTATAATAGATGCAGTGTGTACAGATATATAGTATATACAGTAGTGTACTGATATGGGAGGTATGAGGTATAATAGATGCAGTGTGTACAGATATATAGTATATACAGCAGTGTACTGATATGTGAGGTATAATAGATGCAGTGTGTACAGATATATAGTATATACAGTAGTGTACTGATATGTGAGGTATAATAGATGCAGTGTGTACAGATATATAGAATATACAGCAGTGTACTGATATGTGAGGTATAATAGATGTAGTGTGTACAGATATATAGAATATACAGCAGTGTACTGATATGTGAGGTATAATAGATGCAGTGTGTACAGATATATAGTATATACAGCAGTGTACTGATATGTGAGGTATAATAGATGTAGTGTGTACAGATATATAGAATATACAGCAGTGTACTGATATGTGAGGTATAATAGATGCAGTGTGTACAGATATAAAGTATATACAGCAGTGTACTGATATGTGAGATATAATAGATGCAGTGTGTACAGATATATAGTATATACAGCTGTGTACTGATATGTGAGGTATAATAGACCAGTGTGTACAGATATATAGTATATACAGTAGTGTACTGATATGTGAGGTATAATAGATGCAGTGTGTACAGATATATAGAATATACAGCAGTGTACTGATATGTGAGGTATAATAGATGTAGTGTGTACAGATATATAGTATATACAGCAGTGTACTGATATGTGAGGTATGAGGTATATATAGATGCAGTGTTGTACAGATATATATGTATGTACAGCAGTGTACTGATATGTGAGGTATAATAGATGTAGTGTGTACAGATATATAGTATATACAGTATGTACTGATATGTGAGGTATAATAGATGCAGTGTGTACAGATATATAGTATATTACAGCAGTGTACTGATATGTGAGGTATAATAGATGTAGTGTGTACAGATATATAGTATATACAGCAGTGTACTGATATGTGAAGTATAATAGATGCAGTGTGTACAGATATATAGTATATACAGCAGTGTACTGATATGTGAGGTATAATAGATGCAGTGTGTACAGATATATAGTATATACAGTAGTGTACTGATATGTGAGTATAATAGATGCAGTGTGTACAGATATATAGTATATACAGCAGTGTACTGATATGTGAGGTATAATAGATGTAGTGTGTACAGATATATAGAATATACAGCAGTGTACTGATATGTGAGGTATAATAGATGTAGTGTGTACAGATATATAGTATATACAGCAGTGTACTGATATGTGAGGTATGAGGTATAATAGATGTAGTGTGTACAGATATATAGTATATACAGCAGTGTACTGATATGTGAGGTATAATAGATGTAGTGTGTACAGATATAAAGTATATACAGCAGTGTACTGATATGTGAGGTATAATAGATGCAGTGTGTACAGATATATAGTATATACAGCAGTGTACTGATATGTGAGGTATAATCGATGCAGTGTGTACAGATATATAGTATATACAGCAGTGTACTGATATGTGAGGTATAATAGATGTAGTGTGTAAAGATATATAGAATATACAGCAGTGTACTGATATGTGAGGTATAATAGATGCAGTGTGTACAGATATATAGTATATACAGTAGTGTACTGATATGGGAGGTATGAGGTATAATAGATGCAGTGTGTACAGATATATATAATATACAGCAGTGTACTGATATGTGAGGTATAATAGATGTAGTGTGTACAGATATATAGTATATACAGCAGTGTACTGATATGTGAGGTATGAGGTATAATAGCTGTAGTGTGTACAGATATATAGTATATACAGCAGTGTACTCATATGTGAGGTATAATAGATGCAGTGTGTACAGATATATAGTATGTACAGCAGTGTACTGATATGTGAGGTATAATAGATGCAGTGTGTACAGATATATAGTATATACAGCAGTGTACTGATATGTGAGGTATAATAGATGCAGTGTGTACAGATATATAGTATATACAGCAGTGTACTGATATGTGAGATATAATAGATAGTGTGTACAGATATATAGTATATACAGTAGTGTACTGATATGTGAGGTATAATAGATGCAGTGTGTACAGATATATAGTATATACAGCAGTGTACTGATATGTGAGATATAATAGATATAGTGTGTACAGATATATAGTATATACAGTAGTGTACTGATATGTGAGGTATGAGGTATAATAGATGCAGTGTGTACAGATATATAGTATATACAGCAGTGTACTGATATGTGAGGTATAATAGATGCAGTGTGTACAGATATATAGTATATACAGCAGTGTACTGATATGTGAGATATAATAGATATAGTGTGTACAGATATATAGTATATACAGTAGTGTACTGATATGTGAGGTATGAGGTATAATAGATGCAGTGTGTACAGATATATAGTATATACAGCAGTGTACTGATATGGGAGGTATAATAGATGTAGTGTGTACAGATATATAGTATATACAGCAGTGTACTGATATGTGAGGTATAATAGATATAGTGTGTACAGATATATAGTATATACAGCAGTGTACTGATATGGGAGGTATAATAGATGCAGTGTGTACAGATATATAGTATATACAGCAGTGTACTGATATGTGAGGTATAATAGATGTAGTGTGTACAGATATATAGTATATACAGCAGTGTACTGATATGTGAGGTATAATAGATGCAGTGTGTACAGATATATAGTATAGTTCCTTTATTAGATGTACAGGACCTGTGACATGTATTACACCTGGCAGACAGACCTTTATGAAGAACATATACAGTGGGGAAAAAAGTATGTAAATCGCCACCAATTGTCCAAGTTCTCCCACTTATAAAGATGAGGTCGGTCTGTAACTGACATCATAGGTAGACCTCAACTATGAGAGACAACATGAGAAATCCAGAAAATCACATTGTCTGATTTTTACAGAATTTATTTGAAGATTATGGTGGAAAATAAGTATTTGGTCAATAAGAAAAGCTCCTCTCAATACTTTGTTATCTCCTTTGTTGGTAATGACAGAGGTCAGACGTTTTCTGTCTTCACAAGGTTGGCACACACTGTTGTGGTATGTTGGCCCATTCCTCCATGCAGATCTCCTCTAGAACACTGATGTTTTGGGGCTGTCGCCGGGCAACACAGACTTTCAACTCCCTCCCATCCAAATGCTCTCTAGTAAACTTCAGACGGGCCCGGATATGTACTGGCTTAAGCAGGGGGACACATCTGGCACTGCAGGATCTGAGTCCCTGGCGGTGTAGTGTGTTACTGATGGCAGCCTTTGTTATGTTGGTCCCAGCTTTCTGCAGGTCATTCACTAGGTCCCCCATGTGGTTCTTGTGATGACTTTGACCCCACGGGGTGAGATCTTGCGTTGAGCCCCTGATGGAGGGAGATTATCAGTGCTCTTGTATTATTGCTCCCACAGGTGATTTCTTCACACCAAGCTGCTTGTCTATTGCAGATTCAGTCTTCCCAGCCTGGTGCAGGTCTTTGTTTCTGGTGTCCTTCCACAGCTCTTTGGTCTTCACCATAGTGGAGTTTGGAGTGTGACTGTTTGAGGTTGTGGACAGGTGTCTTTTATACTGATATCAAACAGGAGCCATTACTACAGGTGATGAGTGGAGGACAGAGGAGCCTCTTACAGAAGAAGTTACAGGTCTGTGAGAGACAGAAATCTTCTTGTTTGTAGGTGACCAAATACTTATTTTCCACCATAATTTACAAATAAATTCTGTAAAAATCAGACAATGTGATGTGAAGCACACGTGTGTCTGACTCATGATGAAGAACACGTATGTCTGACTCATGATGAAGAACACACGTGGTGAGCAGGAATCTTACCTTCCATTTGTTTGTCGGCTTCAAAAGTCCAGTGATGTTTATACTCATTTCACCAGAAGCGTCCAGAATACAGGACCATGTCTGTGAACCAGGACCACCAAGATATTACTCCAATATTCTATGACATCTCCACCCTGTGACATCATCATTCTATGACACTCCCACCCTGAGACATTATGTCATGTCCGCTCAGTGACATCATCATTCTATGACACTCCCACCCTGAGACATTAAGTCATGTCCGCCCAGTGACATCATCATTCTATGACACTCCCACCCTGAGACATTATGTCATGTCCGCTCAGTGACATCATCATTCTATGACACTCCCACCCTGAGACATTAAGTCATGTCCGCCCAGTGACATCATCATTCTATGACACTCCCACCCTGAGACATTATGTCATGTCCGTCCAGTGACATCATCATTCTATGACACTCCCACCCTGAGACATTATGCCATGTCATTCCAGTGACATCATCATTCTATGACACTCCCACCCTGAGACATTAATGTCATGTCCGCCCAGTGACATCATCATTCTATGACACTCCACCCTGAGACATTATGTCATGTCCGTCCAGTGACATCATCATTCTATGACACTCCCACCCTGAGACATTATGTCATGTCCGTCAGTGACATCATCATTCTATGACACTTCCACCCTGAGACACCACCCTGTCTATGCACCATGAGACATTATGTCATGTCCGTCCAGTGACATCATCATTCTATGACACTCCCACCCTGAGAACATTATGTCATGTCCGTCCAGTGACATCATCATTCTATGACACTCCACCCTGAGACATTATGTCATGTCCGTCCAGTGACATCATCATTCTATGACACTCCCACCCTGAGACATTATGTCATGTCCACCCAGTGACATCATATTCTATGACACTCCCACCCTGAGACATTATGCCATGTCATTCCAGTGACATCATCATTCTATGACACTCCCACCCTGAGACATTAATGTCATTGTCCGTCCAGTGACATCATCATTCTATGACACTCCCACCCTGAGACATTATGTCATGTCCGCCCAGTGACATCATCATTCTATGACACTCCCACCCTGAGACATTATGTCATGTCCGTCCAGTGACATCATCATTCTATGACACTCCCACCCTGAGACATTATGTAATTGTTCCCGTCCAGTGACATCATCATTTCTATGACACTCCCACCCTGAGACATTATGTCCATGTCCGTCCAGTGACATCATCATTCTATGGACACTCCCACCCTGAGAAATTAAGTCATGTCCGTCCAGTGACATGCATCATTCTATGACACTCCCACCCTGAGACATTTATGTCATGTCCGCCCAGTGGGGGGAAAAATCAATCATTCCCCTAACCTGGGGAACAACCCCACGGTCTGCAGACATTATGTCATGTCCGCCGAGTGACATCGATCATTACTATGACACTCCCACCCTGAGACATTATGTCATGTCCGTCCAGCTTGACATCATCATTCTATGACACTCCCACCCCTAGAGAACATTATGTCAAGTCCGCCCAGTGACATCATCATTCTATGACAATCCCCACCTGAGCACATATATGTCATGTCCGTCCAGTTGAATCATCATTCTATGTACACTCCCACCCTGAGACATTATGTCATGTCCGTCCAGTGACATCATCATTCTATGACACTCCCACCTGAGACATTATGTCATGTCCGTCCAGTGACATCATCATTCTATGACACTCCCACCCTGAGACATTATGTCATGTCCGTCCAGTGACATCATCATTCTATGACACTCCCACCCTGAGACATTATGTCATGTCCGTCCAGTGACATCATCATTCTATGGACACTCCCACCCTGAGACATTATGTCATGTCCGTCCAGTGACATCATCATTCTATGACACTCCCACCCTGAGACATTATGTCATGTCCGTCCAGTGACATCATCATTCTATGACACTCCCACCCTGAGACATTATGTCATGTCCGTCCAGTGACATCATCATTCTATGACACTCCCACCCTGAGACATTATGTCATGTCCGTCCAGTGACATCATCATTCTATGACACTCCCACCCTGAGACATTATGTCATGTCCGTCCAGTGACATCATCATTCTATGACACTCCCACCCTGAGACATGTCATGTCCGTCAGTGACATCATCATTCTATGACACTCCCACCCTGAGACATTATGTCATGTCCGCCCAGTGACATCATCATTCTATGACACTCCCACCCTGAGACATGTCATGTCCGTCCAGTGACATCATCATTCTATGACACTCCCACCCTGAGACATGTCATGTCCGTCCAGTGACATCATCATTCTATGACACTCCCACCCTGAGACATTATGTCATGTCCGCCCAGTGACATCATCATTTTATGACACTCCCACCTGAGACATTATGTCATGTCCGTCCAGTGACATCATCATTCTATGACACTCCCACCCTGAGACATGTCATGTCCGTCCAGTGGACATCATCATTCTATGACATTCCCACCCTGAGACATTATGTCATGTCCGCCCAGTGACATCATCATTCTATGACACTCCCACCCTGAGACATTATGTCATGTCCGCCCAGTGACATCATCATTCTATGACACTCCCACCCTGAGACATTATGTCATGTCCGTCCAGTGACATCATCATTCTATGACACTCCCACCCTGAGACATTATGTCATGTCCGCCCAGTGACATCATCATTCTATGACACTCCCACCCTGAGACATTATGTCATGTCCGCCCAGTGACATCATCATTCTATGACACTCCCACCCTGAGACATTATGTCATGTCCGCCCAGTGACATCATCATTCTATGACACTCCCACCCTGAGACATTATGTCATGTCCGCCCAGTGACATCATGGCACAGCACATCAGACCTTACCTGGTTGGCAATGGTCTTTTCACTGTGGGTCTGATTAGCAGAAGACTTGTGGACTTCAGCGCAGGTGACATTGGAATTCTGAAAAGAAAGAGCAGTGACATCTCAGACCAGGGCCACATCCACAACATGGCCGCCACGGGACACCAGCCACCATCTATAAGAACCCCACCTGGTGGACCTTCTGCTTACCTGAGAGGACAAGATGACAAAGTCCCAGTTCACACCCTCCCTCCAGACAGAAACACTGAGATTTACAGCAACCGCACTGACCCTCAAGTTCTGGATCTGGAATCAAATGGGACACAAATTACCACAAAAATGGAGGACTCTAACAAGTGTGACACATGGGGGGATGAGGGGACGCTAATGAGTGTGACACACAGGAGGAAATGAGGGGACGTTAATGACTGAAACAGGAGGAGATGAGGGGACACTAATGACTGTGACACACAGGAGGAGATGAGGGGACACTAATGACTGTGACACACAGGAGGAGATGAGGGGACACTAATGACTGTGACACACAGGAGGAGATAAGGGGACACTAATGACTGTGACACACAGGAGGAGATGAGGGGACACTAATGACTGACACAGGAGGAGATGAGGGGACACTAATGACTGTGACATACAGGAGGAGATGAGGGGACACTAATGACTGACACAGGAGGAGATGAGGGGACACTAATGACTGTGACATACAGGAGGAGATGAGGGGACACTAATGACTGTGACACACAGGAGGAGATGAGGGGACACTAATGACTGTGACACACAGGAGGAGATAAGGGGACACTAATGACTGTGACACACAGGAGGAGACGAGGGGACACTAATGACTGTGACACACAGGAGATGAGGGGACACTAATGACTGTGACACACAGGAGGAGATGAGGGGACACTAATGACTGTGACACAGGAAGTCACCTGATATCGGTGGGAGGCGGCTGCACGTGTCTCCGGGTCGGTGAACGCCATGTGTTTGGTGGAATCTTCCAGACTGAGGACACAGAGGAGGAGATGAGAGCACAGTCTGCAGAACATCGCGGCGACACCAGCCGCAACCTAGAGCGCTGTCTACAGTGCAGCATCTCCTGACCGACCTCTAGATCTGCAGAACATTGCTCCCCTCAGTCTTTATCTTGCAGAGCATTCCTCCTATGTAGGTGAGTACTTACCTGCGGGTGATGACGTGGATTGGATACAGGACGGGCACTTCCTCCTCTGTGATGCTGCGGGTTTCATTTCCATCGCTATCAGTAGAAGATAAAGTTACTCGCCCTGAACCTGAGAACCACACCCCATGGCCCGAAACCCCCCCCCTCCCCAGCGCCCCAGGACCTCGGCCACCAGCCGGCCCAACGCCCCAGGACCTCGGCCTCCCCGGCCCACCGCCCCAGGACCTCGGCCACCGGCCGGCCCAGCGCCCCAGGACCTCAGCCTCCCCCGGCCCAGGACCTCGGCCACCCGCCAGCCCAGCGCCCCAGGACCTCGGCCTCCCGGCCCAGGACCTCGGCCTCCCCGGCCCAGCGCCCCAGGACCTCGGCCTCCCCTGCCCAGCGCCCCAGGACCTCGGCCTCCCCGGCCCAGCGCCCCAGGACCTCGGCCTCCCCGGCCCAGCGCCCCAGGACCTCGGCCTCCCCGGCCCAGCGCCCCAGCCTAGCGCCCCAGGACCCCGGCCTCCTCGGCCCAGCGCCCCAGGACCTCGGCCTCCCTTGGTCACCTCGTCACGTTGACAGCCAGGAGGATGCGGTCGGCCCAGGACACGTTGGAGATGATGCTGAATGTGATCTGGATAATGGCCTGAGGAGCGGAGAAGATGATCAGCTTCTGCTGGATCCAACTATCACCCCCAACATCCCCTCCTCAGCGCTCCCTGGCTCTTACCCAGACTCCTCGCCTCAGAGATGGGTGAGTGACATTACAGGTGAGTACCTGCTCCTTGACATCTTCACACAGCAGGGAGATCCAGTGAGAAGCCTGCGGACAGGAGGAGGTAAGTGTCCGTGACTCATGTCCCCCCCACCTCAGGCCATCTACCTACCTCTATCACATTGGCCTTGTGGAAGCGCAACCCATTGGGAAGAGCAACGCTGAGCCTGGTCTGACGAGCCTTCAGAGACATATTCTGTAGACTGAGGAAGATGGAGAAGGAGGAGCCGTCCTGCACCACCAGCTGGGAGAACCTGAGAGAAGAGGAGAAGGTCACCACCTGACCGGGGACACAGGGGGCCCCTAATAATGCTGCAGGGCCCGCACACCACAAAAAAGGTGTCAGACCAAGCTGCAGACATCAAGTCCATCACCCTGTCCACTTACAGAGAACTTGTCACCATGTAATCTGCAGGCAGTGTGTTATAGAGCAGGAGGAGCTGAGCAGATTATATATAAAGAGAACCTGTCACCGTGTAATCTGCAGGCAGTGTGTTATAGAGCAGGAGGAGCTGAGCAGATTATATATAAAGAGAACCTGTCACCATGTAATCTGCAGGCAGAGTGTTATAGAGCAGGAGGAGCTGAGCAGATTATATATAAAGAGAACCTGTCACCATGTAATCTGCAGGCAGAGTGTTATAGAGCAGGAGGAGCTGAGCAGATTATATATAAAGAGAACCTGTCACCGTGTAATCTGCAGGCAGTGTGTTATAGAGCAGGAGGAGCTGAGCAGATTATATATAAAGAGAACCTGTCACCATGTAATCTGCAGGCAGAGTGTTATAGAGCAGGAGGAGCTGAGCAGATTATATATAAAGAGAACCTGTCACCATGTAATCTGCAGGCAGAGTGTTATAGAGCAGGAGGAGCTGAGCAGATTATATATAAAGAGAACCTGTCACCATGTAATCTGCAGGCAGTGTGTTATAGAGCAGGAGGAGCTGAGCAGATTATATATAAAGAGAACCTGTCACCATGTAATCTGCAGGCAGTGTGTTATAGAGCAGGAGGAGCTGAGCAGATTAATATATAAAGAGAACCTGTCACCGTGTAATCTGCAGGCAGAGTGTTATAGAGCAGGAGGAGCTGAGCAGATTATATATAAAGAGAACCTGTCACCGTGTAATCTGCAGGCAGTGTGTTATAGAGCAGGAGGAGCTGAGCAGATTATATATAAAGAGAACCTGTCACCATGTAATCTGCAGGCAGTGTGTTATAGAGCAGGAGGAGCTGAGCAGAATATGTAAAAGAGAACCTGTCACCGTGTAATCTGCAGGCAGTGTGTTATAGAGCAGGAGGAGCTGAGCAGATTATATATAAAGAGAACCTGTCACCATGTAATCTGCAGGCAGTGTGTTATAGAGCAGGAGGAGCTGAGCAGATTATATATAAAGAGAACCTGTCACCATGTAATCTGCAGGCAGAGTGTTATAGAGCAGGAGGAGCTGAGCAGATTATATAAAGAGAACCTGTCACCATGTAATCTGCAGGCAGTGTGTTATAGAGCAGGAGGAGCTGAGCAGATTATATATAAAGAGAACCTGTCACCATGTAATCTGCAGGCAGTGTGTTATAGAGCAGGAGGAGCTGAGCAGATTATATATAAAGAGAACCTGTCACCATGTAATCTGCAGGCAGAGTGTTATAGAGCAGGAGGAGCTGAGCAGATTATATATAAAGAGAACCTGTCACCATGTAATCTGCAGGCAGTGTGTTATAGAGCAGGAGGAGCTGAGCAGATTATATATAAAGAGAACCTGTCACCATGTAATCTGCAGGCAGTGTGTTATAGAGCAGGAGGAGCTGAGCAGATTATATATAAAGACAACCTGTCACCATGTAATCTGCAGGCAGTGTGTTATAGAGCAGGAGGAGCTGAGCAGATTATATATAAAGAGAACCTGTCACCATGTAATCTGCAGGCAGTGTGTTATAGAGCAGGAGGAGCTGAGCAGATTATATATAAAGAGAACCTGTCACCATGTAATCTGCAGGCAGTGTGTTATAGAGCAGGAGGAGCTGAGCAGATTATATATACAGAGAACCTGTCACCATGTAATCTGCAGGCAGTGTGTTATAGAGCAGGAGGAGCTGAGCAGATTATATATAAAGAGAACCTGTCACCATGTAATCTGCAGGCAGTGTGTTATAGAGCAGGAGGAGCTGAGCAGATTATATATAAAGACAAACCTGTCACCATGTAATCGGGTTATGAGCAGGAGGAGCTGAGCAGATTATATATAAAGAGAACCTGTCACATGTAATCTGCAGGCAGTGTGTTATAGAGCAGGAGGAGCTGAGCAGATTATATATAAAGAGAACCTGTCACCATGTAATCTGCAGGCAGTGTGTTATAGAGCAGGAGGAGCTGAGCAGATTATATATAAAGAGAACCTGTCACCATGTAATCTGCAGGGCAGTGTGTTATAGAGCAGGAGGAGCTGAGCAGATTATATATAAAGAGAACCTGTCACCATGTAATCTGCAGGCAGTGTGTTATAGAGCAGGAGGAGCTGAGCAGATTATATATAAAGAGAACCTGTCACCATGTAATCTGCAGGCAGTGTGTTATAGAGCAGGAGGAGCTGAGCAGATTATATATAAAGAGAACTGTCACCAGTGTAATCTGCAGGCAGTGTGTTATAGAGCAGGAGGAGCTGAGCAGATTATATATAAGAGACCTGTCACTGTGTAATCTGCAGGCAGTGTGTTATAGAGCAGGAGGAGCTGAGCAGATGATATATAAAGAGAACCTGTCACCATGTAATCTGCAGGCAGTGTGTTATAGAACAGGAGGAGCTGAGCAGATTATATATAAAGAGGACCTGTCACCATGTAATCTGCAGGCAGTGTGTTATAGAGCAGGAGGAGCTGAGCAGATGATATATAAAGAGAACCTGTCACCATGTAATCTGCAGGCAGTGTGTTATAGAACAGGAGGAGCGGAGCAGATTATATATAAAGAGAACCTGTCACCATGTAATCTGCAGGCAGTGTGTTATAGAGCAGGAGGAGCGGAGCAGATTATATATAAAGAGAACCTGTCACCATGTAATCTGCAGGCAGTGTGTTATAGAGCAGGAGAAGGTGAGCAGATTATATATAAAGAGAACCTGTCACCGTGTAATCTGCAGGCAGTGTGTTATAGAGGAGGAGGAGCTGAGCAGATTATATATAAAGAGAACCTGTCACCATGTAATCTGCAGGCAGTGTGTTATAGAGCAGGAGGAGCTGAGCAGATTATATATAAAGAGAACCTGTCACCATGTAATCTGCAGGCAGTGTGTTATAGAGCAGGAGGAGCTGAGCAGATTATATATAAAGAGAACCTGTCACCATGTAATCTGCAGGCAGTGTGTTATAGAGCAGGAGGAGCTGAGCAGATTATATAAAGAGAACCTGTCACCGTGTAATCTGCAGGCAGTGTGTTATAGAGCAGGAGGAGCTGAGCAGATTATATATAGAGAGAACCTGTCACTGTGTAATCTGCAGGCAGTGTGTTATAGAGCAGGAGGAGCTGAGCAGATTATATATAAAGAGAACCTGTCACCATGTAATCTGCAGGCAGTGTGTTATAGAGCAGGAGGACTGAGCAGATTATATATAAAGAGAACCTGTCACCATGTAATCTGCAGGCAGAGTGTTATAGAGCAGGAGGAGCTGAGCAGATTATATATAAAAGAACCTGTCACCATGTAATCTGCAGGCAGTGTGTTATAGAGCAGGAGGAGCTGAGCAGATTATATATAAAGAGAACCTGTCACCATGTAATCTGCAGGCAGAGTGTTATAGAGCAGGAGGAGCTGAGCAGATTATATATAGAGAGAACCTGTCACCATGTAGTCTGCCGGCAGTATGTTATAGAGCAGGAGGAGCTGAGCAGATTATATATAAAGAGAACCTGTCACCATGTAATCTGCAGGCAGAGTGTTATAGAGCAGGAGGAGCTGAGCAGATTATATATATAGAGAACCTGTCACCATGTAATCTGCAGGCAGAGTGTTATAGAGCAGGAGGAGCTGAGCAGATTATATATAAAGAGAACCTGTCACCATGTAATCTGCAGGCAGTGTGTTATAGAGCAGGAGGAGCTGAGCAGATTATATATAAAGAGAACCTGTCACCGTGTAATCTGCAGGCAGTGTGTTATAGAGCAGGAGGAGCTGAGCAGATTATATATAAAGAGAACCTGTCACCATGTAATCTGCAGGCAGTGTGTTATAGAGCAGGAGGAGCTGAGCAGATTATATATAAAGACAACCTGTCACCATGTAATCTGCAGGCAGTGTGTTATAGAGCAGGAGGAGCTGAGCAGATTATATATAAAGAGAACCTGTCACCGTGTAATCTGCAGGCGGAGTGTTATAGAGCAGGAGGAGCTGAGCAGATTATATATAAAGAGAACCTGTCACCATGTAATCTGCAGGCAGTGTGTTATAGAGCAGGAGGAGCTGAGCAGATTATATATAAAGACAACCTGTCACCATGTAATCTGCAGGCAGTGTGTTATAGAGCAGGAGGAGCTGAGCAGATTATATATAAAGAGAACCTGTCACCGTGTAATCTGCAGGCAGTGTGTTATAGAGCAGGAGGAGCTGAGCAGATTATATATAAAGAGAACCTGTCATCATGTAATCTGCAGGCAGTGTGTTATAGAGCAGGAGGAGCTGAGCAGATTATATATAAAGAGAACCTGTCACCATGTAATCTGCAGGCAGTGTGTTATAGAGCAGGAGGAGCTGAGCAGATTATATATACAGAACCTGTCACTGTGTAATCTGCAGGCAGAGTGTTATAGAGCAGGAGGAGCTGAGCAGATTATATATAAAGAGAACCTGTCACCGTGTAATCTGCAGGCAGAGTGTTATAGAGCAGGAGGAGCGGAGCAGATTATATATAAAGAGAACCTGTCACCATGTAATCTGCAGGCAGTGTGTTATAGAACAGGAGGAGCTGAGCAGATTATATATAAAGAGGAACCTGTCACCATGTAATCTGCAGGCAGTGTGTTATAGAGCAGGAGGAGCTGAGCAGATGATATATAAAGAGAACCTGTCACCATGTAATCTGCAGGCAGTGTGTTATAGAACAGGAGGAGCTGAGCAGATTATATATAAAGAGGACCTGTCACCATGTAATCTGCAGGCAGTGTGTTATAGAGCAGGAGGAGCTGAGCAGATGATATATAAAGAGAACCTGTCACCATGTAATCTGCAGGCAGTGTGTTATAGAACAGGAGGAGTGGAGCAGATTATATATAAAGAGAACCTGTCACCATGTAATCTGCAGGCAGAGTGTTATAGAGCAGGAGGAACTGAGCAGATTATATATAAAGAGAACCTGTCACCATGTAATCTGCAGGCAGAGTGTTATAGAGCAGGAGGAGCTGAGCAGATTATATATAAAAAGAACCTGTCACCATGTAATCTGCAGGCAGTGTGTTATAGAGCAGGAGGAGCTGAGCAGATTATATATAAAGAGAACCTGTCACCGTGTAATCTGCAGGCAGTGTGTTATAGAGCAGGAGGAGCTAAGCAGATTATATATAAAGAGAACCTGTCACCATGTAATCTGCAGGCAGAGTGTTATAGAGCAGGAGGAGCTGAGCAGATTATATATAAAGAGAACCTGTCACCGTGTAATCTGCAGGCAGTGTGTTATAGAGCAGGAGGAGCTGAGCAGATTATATATAAAGAGAACCTGTCACCATGTAATCTGCAGGCAGTGTGTTATAGAGCAGGAGGAGCTGAGCAGGTTATATATAAAGAGAACCTGTCACCATGTAATCTGCAGGCAGTGTGTTATAGAGCAGGAGGAGCTGAGCAGATTATATATAAAGAGAACCCGTCACCATGTAATCTGCAGGCAGTGTGTTATAGAGCAGGAGGAGCTGAGCAGATTATATATAAAGAGAACCTGTCACCATGTAATCTGCAGGCAGTGTGTTATAGAGCAGGAGGAGCTGAGCAGATTATATATAAAGAGAACCTGTCACCATGTAATCTGCAGGCAGTGTGTTATAGAGCAGGAGGAGCTGAGCAGATTATATATAAAGAGAACCTGTCACCGTGTAATCTGCAGGCAGTGTGTTATAGAGCAGGAGGAGCTGAGCAGATTATATATAAAGAGAACCTGTCACCATGTAATCTGCAGGCAGTGTGTTATAGAGCAGGAGGAGCTGAGCAGATTATATATAAAGAGAACCTGTCACCGTGTAATCTGCAGGCAGTGTGTTATAGAGCAGGAGGAGCTGAGCAGATTATATATAAAGAGAACCTGTCACCATGTAATCTGCAGGCAGTGTGTTATAGAGCAGGAGGAGCTGAGCAGATTATATATAAAGAGAACCTGTCACCGTGTAATCTGCAGGCAGTGTGTTATAGAGCAGGAGGAGCTGAGCAGATTATATATAAAGAGAACCTGTCACCGTGTAATCTGCAGGCGGAGTGTTATAGAGCAGGAGGAGCTGAGCAGATTATATATAAAGAGAACCTGTCACCATGTAATCTGCAGGCAGAGTGTTATCGAGCAGGAGGAGCTGAGCAGATTATATATAAAGAGAACCTGTCACCATGTAATCTGCAGGCAGTGTGTTATAGAGCAGGAGGAGCTGAGCAGATTATATATAAAGAGAACCTGTCACCGTGTAATCTGCAGGCAGTGTGTTATAGAGCAGGAGGAGCTGAGCAGATTATATATAAAGAGAACCTGTCACCGTGTAATCTGCAGGCAGTGTGTTATAGAGCAGGAGGAGCTGAGCAGATTATATATAAAGAGGGTCTCGGAGCTTCACCCTTCTATAGACGCAGAGTCACTGGTCGGCCAGTCTTTCTGACTTGTTGCTGGTGGGATTGATATTAGGGCCACTGACTGAGGGCCCCAGATAGGCATCAAGGTCTAACACTCAGCAGTCTATGAACACCGTTTTTCGGCTTGTGCTCAGCCAGTTCCTTCTCCAGCTTCTGGATGACCACTTCCTGCAGCGGACACAGCCCTATCTCTTACATAGCGACGTGTTGCTGAGAAGTCATGTGACGGTTTTTGGGGTCGCATTGTGACCCTCAGACATCATTGGGCCGACGTGAGCCAGTAACGAGCAGTGATCAATGATATACGTAAATCTTCACTCAGGGCCTGATGCAAAGTGTAAGGGGCGAGTGACTGGTACTACTATGGCTCGTCCTGTGAACGCCCGCCGGATCAGAGGCCACAGACTAATCCGGATAACTGTCCCAGATACTTGGGCAATAACTGGGCTCCCACGGAAACTAATACTGTCTACGCCCCTCAGGTGGGTGACGTCATGCCCACCACATGCTCATACTGGTGAACAACAGCAGTGCCCTTCCTTCTTCATACTACCATTATGGCACTTGCCAGTCCCTACTGAGAAGTACCAACCACGAATGGGGGGCCTCTAACCCTCTGCACCTGAGCAGTGCCATGGTGGCCACAGGCACCGAACATCGACTGCCACGCCTCCGGGGACAAACACAACGTGACCGTCTCACAGTACGCAGAATGGAGGGTGTTCACCCGCCCCCACCATCTCTCGCCTGTCCCCACCATCTCTCGCCTGTCCCCACCATCTCTCGCCCACCTACATGACTCTGCTGGTGACCCCATGATGTATAATAAACCCCGTAATCTTCAGGATGTTCACCCGCCCCCACCATCTCTCGCCTGTCCCCACCATCTCTCACCCACCTACATGACTCTGCCGTAATCTCCAGGATGTTCACCATGTCTCTAGGTTGGTCGGTGATGGGACTTACCTGAGTTTAACGCTCGTGTCCGGCTCACACGTCTCTTCTCCTTCACACATTTTAAAGGATATCTAAAGAGGAAGAGATGAGAACACAGGAGGTCACCGATGTCCCCATCGTGCGCTCTCCCACCGGACCACCATCTGTAGGGTTCACAGGGAGCGGATACTGGGATGGACGGTACATTGGTGTAAAGAAAGTGAAGTGTGGGCCCCACACATACCTGGCCGGTGGCACTGAGATTACTGGATGGGGCGAGAAGCCAGGGAGAGTCAACGTGCTCCGGAAAAGCTGTAAGAGACACCTGCACCTCAGAGACATCCGTCACATGACAGTCCTAAGGAAGGAAGAGACATGAGCCAAGTAGTCTCCTCCTCAGCAAGGAGTGAGGATGATGGTGGTCGTACCTGGAGGAATACTGTGTACATGTGACACAGGGCTCCGGGCCCCTGGATTTCTACAGTCCCATTCACCTCTCTCTCTCTGTCAGTGAAGAGCATTCGGCTTTCAGGTTTGTGATAATCCAGAAGAAGTCTGTACCGGATGGAGACAGACACGGAGCCTGCAAGACAATGGAAGACACAGTGAGCCACTCGGCCACGTCCAGCAGGCCGCCACGGGCCAGAATTTGACATTGCTTACCTGTGTATTTGGGGGTCAGTACGCTGCCGTGCACACACGCCTGTAAACGTCAGATTACTCTTACAGCCATTCGACTCCAGGCTGGAAACAACCAGGTACGTCTGGTTTGAAGCCACACTCACAGTCACTTTGAGTACAGGCTGAGATCTGTGGACAGATGATAGATGTGAACCCCTCCATGTTGGCTCCCCTGTGAGGAGGTCACACTGTCTGTGTTTCTCGGGGGTTTAGTGCTTCTTATTCTGTTTTGTGGGAGATTTTGGAGAAATGAAGCTTCGTAGGCAGAACTGGCCATGGCATCATTGTAGTGAGGGCCCCACAGGCAGACACAGGGCCCTCTGCCTCTACTGGGATCTAGCTGGCCATACTGGACCCTGAAGCCATTGTGAGTCTAACATGTGCTGCACCCAAAAATCATCATCCAACCTGTGCAAAGTCACATGACCCCGTGATCCGACAACCACATCGATCAGGCCGTCCTCTGTCATATCCAGGACTCCATGGATGGAGAGACCAAATCCCAGGACTCCGGGAGGACTAAGCAGCCTCTGAAAGAGAAAAGACTCAGCACGGACTCTACATCACACTGTCCTGCGTCACTCTGACCCTCAGTGACAATCTTCTCCATCATCTCCATGAAGCTTGAGCACTATTTCCTCTGTCATCTCCATGAAGCTTGGTCACTATTTTCTCTGTCATCTCCATGAACCTTGGTCACTATTTTCTCTGTCATCTCCATGAAGCTTGGTCACTATTTTCTCTGTCATCTCCATGAACCTTCATCACTATTTTCTCTGTCATCTCCATGAACCTTGGTCACTATTTTCTCTGTCATCTCCATGAACCTTGGTCATTATTTTCTCTGTCATCTCCATGAACCTTGATCACTATTTTCTCTGTCATCTCCATGAAGCTTGGTCACTATTTTCTCTGTCATCTCCATGAACCTTGATCACTATTTTCTCTGTCATCTCCATGAAGCTTGGTCACTATTTTCTCTGTCATCTCCATGAACCTTGATCACTATTTTCTCTGTCATCTCCATGAAGCTTGGTCACTATTTTCTCTGTCATCTCCATGAACCTTGATCACTATTTTCTCTGTCATCTCCATGAAGCTTGATCACTATTTTCTCTGTCATCTCCATAAACCTTGATCACTATTTTCTCTGTCATCTCCATGAAGCTTGGTCACTATTTTCTCTGTCATCTCCATGAACCTTGGTCACTATTTTCTCTGTCTCTCCATGAAAATTGGTCACTATTTTCTCTGTCATCTCCATGAACCTTGATCACTATTTTCTCTGTCATCTCCATGAAGCTTGATCACTATTTTCTCTGTCATCTCCATGAACCTTGATCACTATTTTCTCTGTCATCTCCATGAAGCTTGGTCACTATTTTCTCTGTCATCTCCATGAACCTTGGTCACTATTTTCTCTGTCATCTCCATGAACCTTGATCACTATTTCTCTGTCATCTCCATGAAGCTTGAGCACTATTTTCTATGTCATCTCCATGAAGCTTGAGCACTATTTTCTCTGTCATCTCCATGAACCTTGGTCACTATTTTCTCTGTCATCTCCATGAAGCTTGAGCACTATTTTCTATGTCATCTCCATGAAGCTTGAGCACTATTTTCTCTGTCATCTCCATGAAGCTTGAGCACTATTTTCTCTTTCATCTCCATGAACCTTGGTCACTATTTTCTCTGTCTTCATGAACCTTGATCACTATTTTCTCTGTCATCTCCATGAGCCTTGATCACTATTTTCTCTGTCATCATGAACCTTGATCACTATTTTCTCTGTCATCTCCCTGAACCTTGATCACTATTTTCTCTGTCATCATGAACCTTGGTCACTATTTTCTCTGTCATCATGAACCTTGGTCACTATTTTCTCTGTCATCTTCCATGAACCTTGATCACTATTTTCTCTGTCATCTCCATGAGCCTTGATCACTATTTTCTCTGTCATCATGAACCTTGATCACTATTTTCTCTGTCATCTCCCTGAACCTTGATCACTATTTTCTCTGTCATCATGAACCTTGGTCACTATTTTCTCTGTCATCATGAACCTTGGTCACTATTTTCTCTGTCTTCATGAACCTTGATCACTATTTTCTCTGTCATCTCCATGAGCCTTGATCGCTATTTTCTCTGTCATCATGAACCTTGATCACTATTTTCTCTGTCATCTCCCTGAACCTTGATCACTATTTTCTCTGTCATCATGAACCTTGGTCACTATTTTCTCTGTCATCATGAACCTTGGTCACTATTTTCTCTGTCTTCATGAACCTTGATCACTATTTTCTCTGTCATCTCCATGAGCCTTGATCACTATTTTCTCTGTCATCATGAACCTTGATCACTATTTTCTCTGTCATCTCCCTGAACCTTGATCACTATTTTCTCTGTCATCATGAACCTTGGTCACTATTTTCTCTGTCATCATGAACCTTGGTCACTATTTTCTCTGTCATCATGAACCTTGATCACTATTTTCTCTGTCATCTCCCTGAACCTTGATCACTATTTTCTCTGTCATCATCATGAACCTTGCTCACTATTTTCTCTGTCATCTCCATAAACCTTGATCACCATTTTCTGTCATCTCCATGAACCTTGGTCACTATTTTTTCTTTTATCTCTATGAACCTTGGTCACTATTTTCTCTGTCATCTCCATGAACCTTGGTCACTATTTTTTCTTTTATCTCCATGAACATTGGTCACTATTTTTTCTGTCATCTCCATGAACCTTGATCACTATTTTCTCTGTCATCAACATGGACCTTGATCACTATTTTCTCTGTCATCTCCATGGACCTTGATCACTATTTTCTCTGTCATCATCATGGACCTTGATCACTATTTTCTCTGTCATCATCATGGACCTTGATCACTATTTTCTCTGTCATCATCATGGACCTTGATCACTATTTTCTCTTTCATCTCTATGGACATTGGTCACTATTTTCTCTGTCATCATCATGAACCTTGATCACTATTTTCTCTGTCATCATCATGGACCTTGATCACTATTTTCTCTTTCATCTCTATGAACATTGGTCACTATTTTCTCTGTCATCATCATGAACCTTGATCACTATTTTCTCTGTCATCATGAACCTTGATCACTATTTTCTCTGTCATCATGACCTTGATCACTATTTTCTCTGTCATCTCCCTGAACCTTGATCACTATTTTCTCTGTCATCATCATGAACCTTGCTCACTATTTTCTCTGTCATCTCCATAAACCTTGATCACCATTTTCTGTCATCTCCATGAACCCTGATCAATATTTTCTGTCATCATCATGAACCCTGATCACTATTTTCTGTCATCTCCATGAACCTTGGTCACTATTTTTTCTTTTATCTCTATGAACATTGGTCACTATTTTTTCTGTCATCTCCATGAACCTTGATCACTATTTTCTCTGTCATCTCCATGGACCTTGATCACTATTTTCTCTGTCATCTCCATGGACCTTGATCACTATTTTCTCTGTCATCTCCATGGACCTTGATCACTATTTTCTCTGTCATCTCCATGGACCTTGATCACTATTTTGTCCGTCATCATCATGGACCTTGATCACTATTTTTTCTGTCATCTCCATGAACCTTGATCACTATTTTCTCTGTCATCATCATGGACCTTGATCACTATTTTTTCTGTCATCTCCATGAACCTTGATCACTATTTTCTCTGTCATCATCATGGACCTTGATCACTATTTTTTCTGTCATCTCCATGAACCTTGATCACTATTTTCTCTGTCATCATCATGAACCTTGATCACTATTTTTTCTGTCATCTCCATGGACCTTGATCACTATTTTCTCTGTCATCATCATGGACCTTGATCACTATTTTTTCTGTCATCTCCATGAACCTTGATCACTATTTTCTCTGTCATCATCATGAACCTTGATCACTATTTTCTATTTCATCTCTATGATCATTGGTCACTATTTTCTCTGTCATCATCATGAACCTTGATCACTATTTCCTCTGTCATCATCATGGACCTTGATCACTATTTTCTCTTTCATCTCTATGAACATTGGTCACTATTTTCTCTGTCATCATCATGAACCTTGATCACTATTTTCTCTGTCATCATGAACCTTGGTCACTATTTTCTCTGTCATCTCCATGAACCTTAATCACTATTTTTTCTGTCATCTCCATGAACCTTGATCACTATTTTCTCTATCATCATCATGAACCTTGATCACTATTTTCTGTCATCTTCATGAACCTTGATCACTATTTTCTCTGTCATCATGAACCTTGATCACTATTTTCTCTGTCATGATCATGAACCTTGGTCACTATTTTCTCTTTCATCATCATGGACCTTGATCACTATTTTCTCCGTCATCTCCATGAACCTTGATCACTATTTTCTCTGTCATCATGAACCTTGATCACTATTTTCTCTGTCATCATCATGAACCTTGGTCACTATTTTCTCTTTCATCATCATGGACCTTGATCACTATTTTCTCTGTCATCATCATGGACCTTGATCACTATTTTCTCTTTCATCTCTATGAACATTGGTCACTATTTTCTCTGTCATCATCATGAACCTTGATCACTATTTTCTCTGTCATCATGAACCTTGGTCACTATTTTCTCTGTCATCTCCATGAACCTTAATCACTATTTTTTCTGTCATCTCCATGAACCTTGATCACTATTTTCTCTATCATCATCATGAACCTTGATCACTATTTTCTGTCATCTTCATGAACCTTGATCACTATTTTCTCTGTCATCATGAACCTTGATCACTATTTTCTCTGTCATGATCATGAACCTTGGTCACTATTTTCTCTTTCATCATCATGGACCTTGATCACTATTTTCTCCGTCATCTCCATGAACCTTGATCACTATTTTCTCTGTCATCATGAACCTTGATCACTATTTTCTCTGTCATCATCATGAACCTTGGTCACTATTTTCTCTTTCATCATCATGGACCTTGATCACTATTTTCTCTGTCATCATCATGGACCTTGATCACTATTTTCTCTTTCATCTCTATGAACATTGGTCACTATTTTCTCTGTCATCATCATGAACCTTGATCACTATTTTCTCTGTCATCATGAACCTTGATCACTATTTTCTCGGTCATCTCCATGAACCTTAATCACTATTTTTTCTGTCATCTCCATGAACCTTGATCACTATTTTCTCTATCATCATGAACCTCGATCACTATTTTCTGTCATCTTCATGAACCTTGATCACTATTTTATCTGTCATCATGAACCTTGATCACTATTTTCTCTGTCATCATCATGAACCTTGGTCACTATTTTCTCTTTCATCATCATGGACCTTGATCACTATTTTCTCCATCATCTCCATGAACCTTGATCACTATTTTCTCTGTCATCATGAACCTTGATCACTATTTTCTCTGTGATCATCATGAACCTTGGTCACTCTTTTCTCTTTCATCATCATGGACCTTGATCACTATTTTCTCTTTCATCATCATGGACCTTGATCACTATTTTCTCCGTCATCTCCATGAACCTTGATCACCATTTTCTCTGTCATCTCCATGAACCCTGGTGTCCCTTTTGTCCGTCCTTTATATGAACTATGGTCACCACTTTGTCATCTCTTTGACCCCATTACTGGTCCCCATCTCTGGCCTCCTGTTACCCCTCCTTTTCACGTCTGCTCAGTTATGTCTCTGCTGTTCTTCCTCCTACTTTTGGGGTGCAGCCTTTGTTTTATTTCATCTATTACCTGGCTATAGGAAGCGGACAGTCCAACAGGCCCCCCTTTATATATATATAATGCTCCTCTTCCATCCATCTCATACGGGGCTCCCACAGCCACCTCAGTGAAGCTGTCTCCATCCAGGTCTCCAAGTGATGAGACTGCAGCTCCGAACTGAGACTGAAGATGACCTGGTTCTCCATGGAGGGAGGCTGTGCACTCCAGCTTCAGCTAAAGGAAAAGACTGTTACTAACACATATGGGCTCACCAGTCTCATGGGCTCGCACGCCTCTCACCTCAGTAAACCGGCACACAGAGACCTGTCCAGACCATTTAGGTTCAAAATGATGAGGAGCAGAAATTAGCACCAGGTCAGTCACACCATCTTGGTTAAGGTCAGAGACTGCAATCTCTGCTCCAAAATATGAACCAACCTACAAGATGGAGGGAAAGTCTTATAAGAACATGACATCATATTGTCCATCCCATCATGTTTCTTAGAGTCTGACCTGTTGCCCCAGTAAGGTATCAATGTTCTTCCATTTATCTTCACCAGCAACTTCCTGCAGGACAGAGACGCGTCCAACGTACTGGTGGCGAGGAGAGCCCACCACACAGAAAAGGTCCTTCCCAGTATGGAGCATTTTCACAGAGTAACCTGTGGTGAATAATGAGCTGGTGGTGACTGTGCCCCGGGAGGACTCATGACATGTCCCCTAGACCTGAAGGTAGTAGAAGTAGGGGCACATGGTTATACTCACCCAGATATCCATACTTGTCTTCTTCTTTTGTGGAATTGTAAATGAGTTTTTCCTGCTCCAAGACACCAAGGATCCCACCTGACCAATGAAATATACCGGGATCTCCCAGGATGGCCCGATCCTACAGGAGAGATAAAGGGCACAAGCCTCGGGCATGCAGAGAAGACACCAGGATCATTGCACTGCGAAACAATTCCCCATCTTAAGCTGCAGTCACACATCAGTGTTTGGTCAGTGATTCCCATCAGTGATTGTGAGACAAACCCAGGACTGGAGCCGCCACAGACAGGAGGTATCAGGGAAGGATCTGCTCCTCTCTGTCCTCATCAGTGGAAGGCTCACCCCCAGAGGACCACCTCCTTACCTGTCGCTTATATGTACACTGCCCTCGTCAGTGGAAGGCTCACCCCCCCAGAGGACCACCTCCTTACCTGTCACTTATATGTACATTGTCCTCGTCAGTGGAAGGCTCACCCCCAGAGGACCACCTCCTTACCTGTCACTTATATGTACATTGTCCTCGTCAGTGGAAGGCTCACCCCCCCAGAGGACCACCTCCTTACCTGTCACTTATATGTACACTGCCCTCGTCAGTGGAAGGCTCACCCCCCAGAGGACCACCTCCTTACCTGTCACTTATATGTACATTGCCCTCGTCAGTGGAAGGCTCACCCCCAGAGGACCACCTCCTTACCTACCACTTATATGTACATTGTCCTCGTCAGTGGAAGGCTCACCCCCAGAGGACCACCTCCTTACCTGTCACTTATAAGTACATTGCCCTCGTCAGTGGAAGGCTCACCCCCCAGAGGACCACCTCCTTAACTGTCACTTATATGTACATTGTCCTCGTCAGTGGAAGGCTCACCCCCAGAGGACAACCTCCTTACCTGTCACTTATATGTACACTGCCCTCGTCAGTGGAAGGCTCACCCCAGAGGACCACCTCCTTACCTACCACTTATATGTACACTGCCCTCGTCAGTGGAAGGCTCACCCCCAGAGGACCACCTCCTTACCTGTCACTTATATGTACATTGTCCTCGTCAGTGGAAGGCTCACCCCCCAGAGGACCACCTCCTTACCTGTCACTTATATGTACATTGTCCTCGTCAGTGGAAGGCTCACCCCCAGAGGACCACCTCCTTACCTGTCACTTATATGTACATTGTCCTCATCAGTGGAAGGCTCACCCCCCAGAGGACCACCTCCTTACCTGTCACTTATATGTACACTGCCCTCGTCAGTGGAAGGCTCACCCCCAGAGGACCACCTCCTTACCTGTCACTTATATGTACATTGTCCTCGTCAGTGGATGGCTCACCCCCAGAGGACCACCTCCTTAACTGTCACTTATATGTACACTGCCCTCGTCAGTGGATGGCTCACCCCCAGAGGACCACCTCCTTAACTGTCACTTATATGTACACTGCCCTCGTCAGTGGAAGGCTCACCCCCAGAGGACCACCTCCTTACCTGTCACTTATATGTACACTGCCCTCGTCAGTGGAAGGCTCACCCCCAGAGGACCACCTCCTTACCTGTCACTTATAAGTACATTGCCCTCGTCAGTGGAAGGCTCACCCCAAGAGGACCACCTCCTTACCTGTCACTTATATGTACATTGTCCTCGTCAGTGGAAGGCTCACCCCCAGAGGACCACCTCCTTACCTGTCACTTATATGTACACTGCAATCGTCAGTGGAAGGCTCACCCACCAGAGGACCACCTCCTTACCTGTCACTTATATGTACACTGCCCTCGTCAGTGGAAGGCTCACCCCCAGAGGACCACCTCCTTACCTGCCAGTTATATGTACATTGCAATCGTCAGTGGAAGGCTCACCCCCCAGAGGACCACCTCCTTACCTGTCACTTATATTTACATTGTCCTCGTCAGTGGAAGGCTCACCCCCAGAGGACCACCTCCTTACCTGCCACTTATATGTACATTGTCCTCGTCAGTGGAAGGCTCACCCCCAGAGGACCACCTCCTTACCTGCCACTTATATGTACATTGTCCTCGTCAGTGGAAGGCTCACCCCTAGAGGACCAACTCCTTATCTGCCACTTATATGTACACTGCAATCGTCAGTGGAAGGCTCACCCCCCAGAGGACCACCTCCTTACCTGTCACTTATATGTACACTGCCCTCGTCAGTGGAAGGCTCACCCCCAGAGGACCACCTCCTTACCTGCCAGTTATATGTACATTGCAATCGTCAGTGGAAGGCTCACCCCCCAGAGGACCACCTCCTTACCTGTCACTTATATTTACATTGTCCTCGTCAGTGGAAGGCTCACCCCCAGAGGACCACCTCCTTACCTGCCACTTATATGTACATTGTCCTCGTCAGTGGAAGGCTCAGCCCTAGAGGACCACCTCCTTACCTGCCACTTATATATATATTGCCCTCGTCAGTGGAAGGCTCACCCCCGAGAGGACCACCTCCTTACCTGTCACTTATATTTACATTGCCCTCGTCAGTGGGAAGGCTCACCCCCAGAGGACCACCTCCTTACCTGTCACTTATATGTACACTGCCCTCGTCAGTGGAAGGCTCACCTCCAGAGGACCACCTCCTTACCTGTCACTTATATTTACATTGCCCTCGTCAGTGGAAGGCTCACCCCCAGAGGACCACCTCCTTACCTGTCACTTATATGTACACTGCCCTCGTCAGTGGAAGGCTCACCCCCCAGAGGACCACCTCCTTACCTGTCACTTATATTTACATTGCCCTCGTCAGTGGAAGGCTCACCCCCCAGAGACCACCTCCTTACCTACCACTTATATGTACACTGCCCTCATCAGTGAAAGGCTCACCCCCCAGAGGACCACCTCCTTACCTACCACTTATATGTACACTGCCCTCGTCAGTGGAAGGCTCACCCCCCCAGAGGACAACCTCCTTACCTGTCACTTATATGTACACTGCCCTCGTCAGTGGAAGGCTCACCCCCCAGAGGACCACCTCCTTACCTGTCACTTATATTTACATTGCCCTCGTCAGTGGAAGGCTCACCCTCCAGAGGACCACCTCCTTACCTGTCACTTATATGTACATTGTCCTCGTCAGTGGAAGGCTCACCCTCCAGAGGACCACCTCCTTACCTGCCACTTATATGTACATTGTCCTCGTCAGTGGAAGGCTCACCCCCCCAGAGGACCACCTCCTTACCTGTCACTTATATTTACATTGCCCTCGTCAGTGGAAGGCTCACCCCTCCAGAGGACCACCTCCTTACCTACCACTTATATGTACATTGACCTTGTCAGTGGAAGGCTCACTCCCCCCCCCCCCCGTGAGGACCACCTCCTTACCTGCCAGTTATATGTAACATTGTCCTCGTCAGTGGAAGGCTCACCCCCCCAGAGGACCACCTCCTTAGCTGTCACTTATATGTACATTGCCCTCGTCAGTGGAAGGCTCATCCTCCAGAGGACCACCTCCTTGCTGTTCCGCAGATGGAGGGGGCAGATACTGGCCTGTTCCTCAGGGGAGGGGTCAGATACTGGACATACTGGCCTGTTCCTCAGGGCAGGGGGCAGATACTGTCTGCACAATAGACCCCCCTCCCTTCCCGTGGTGGAGTATTCTGGAGCCCCTCGCACCTCCTGTCACTTACCTGTGTAATAAAGGCGCTCAGCCCAGCAGAAGACATTTCTCTCATAAATTCTGAGCCGTGTGCGACCCCTGAAAAGAGGAATAATGGATGAAACCACCTTCATTATAAGTATTGTATGTACAGTGACTGCACCAGCAGAATAGAGAGTGCAGCTCTGGAGTATAATACAGGATGTAACTCAGGATCAGTACAGGATAAGTAATGTATGTACACAGTGACTGCACCAGCAGAATAGTGAGTGCAGCTCTGGAGTATAATACAGGATATAACTCAGGATCAGTACAGGATAAGTAATGTATGTACACAGTGACTGCACCAGCAGAATAGTGAGTGCAGCTCTGGAGTATAATACAGGATATAACTCAGGATCAGTACAGGATAAGTAATGTATGTACACAGTGACTGCACCAGCAGAATAGTGAGTGCAGCTCTGGAGTATAATACAGGATGTAACTCAGGATCAGTACAGGATAAGTAATGTATGTACACAGTGACTGCACCAGCAGAATAGTGAGTGCAGCTCTGGAGTATAATACAGGATCTAACTCAGGATCAGTACAGGATAAGTAATGTATGTACACAGTGACTGCACCAGCAGAATAGTGAGTGCAGCTCTGGAGTATAATACAGGATGTAACTCAGGATCAGTACAGGATAAGTAATGTATGTACACAGTGACTGCACCAGCAGAATAGAGAGTGCAGCTCTGGAGTATAATACAGGATCTAACTCAGGATCAGTACAGGATAAGTAATGTATGTACACAGTGACTGCACCAGCAGAATAGTGAGTGCAGCTCTGGAGTATAATACAGGATATAACTCAGGATCAGTACAGGATAAGTAATGTATGTACACAGTGACTGCACCAGCAGAATAGTGAGTACAGCTCTGGAGTATAATACATGATATAACTCAGGATCAGTACAGGATAAGTAATGTATGTACACAGTGACTGCACCAGCAGAATAGTGAGTGCAGCTCTGGAGTATAATACATGATATAACTCAGGATCAGTACAGGATAAGTAATGTATGTACACAGTGACTGCACCAGCAGAATAGTGAGTGCAGCTCTGGGGTATAATACAGGATGTAACTCAGGATCAGTACAGGATAAGTAATGTATGTACACAATGACTGCACCAGCAGAATAGTGAGTGCAGCTCTGGAGGATAATACAGGATGTAACTCAGGATCAGTACAGGATAAGTAATGTATGTACACATTGACTGCACCAGAAGAATAGTGAGTGCAGCTCTGGAGTATAATACAGGATGTAACTCAGGATCAGTACAGGATAAGTAATGTATGTACACAGTGACTACACCAGCAGAATAGTGAGTGCAGCTCTGGAGTATAATACAGGATGTAACTCAGGATCAGTACAGGATAAGTAATGTATGTACACAGTGACTGCACCAGCAGAATAGTGAGTGCAGCTCTGGAGTATAATACAGGATATAACTCAGGATCAGTACAGGATAAGTAATGTATGTACACAGTGACTGCACCAGCAGAATAGTGAGTACAGCTCTGGAGTATAATACATGATATAACTCAGGATCAGTACAGGATAAGTAATGTATGTACACAGTGACTGCACCAGCAGAATAGTGAGTGCAGCTCTGGGGTATAATACAGGATGTAACTCAGGATCAGTACAGGATAAGTAATGTATGTACACAATGACTGCACCAGCAGAATAGTGAGTGCAGCTCTGGAGGATAATACAGGATGTAACTCAGGATCAGTACAGGATAAGTAATGTATGTACACAGTGACTGCACCAGCAGAATAGTGAGTGCAGCTCTGGAGTATAATACAGGATGTAACTCAGGATCAGTACAGGATAAGTAATGTATGTACACAGTGACTGCACCAGCAGAATAGTGAGTGCAGCTCTGGAGTATAAGTAATGTAATGTAAGTCCAATTACTTTTTATGTAGTTTTCTGTGTGTGAACTGTAACATGATGATAAAAGAGAGGAAAACGCTGTCATTGTCTTGAGACTCACCCTCGATGGCCAGGATCTTGGTTTGCATCTCTTTAAAGATGGCCTCCAGCTGGGAGAAATTCCCTATCTCGTGTGTGTGCTGTTCCTTTGGATTAGAAGGCAGTTCAGTTATGTCTTCAGCTTTAAAGTTGTGTCCGACCTGTTTAAAAAGTGGAGTAAGTGAAAATTGTTAAGAAAGCAGAGGCTGACATTTAATGTGAACATTTAGAGGATATGTCATGATGTCATAGATGATTCATGGAGGACACAGCATAGCCCTGGGGTGGTGTCGTCGAGGACACAGCATAGCCCTGGGGTGGTGTCGTCGAGGACACAGCATAGCCCTGGGTGGTGTCGTCGAGGACACAGCATAGCCCTGGGGTGGTGTCGTCGAGGACACAGCATAGCCCTGGGGTGGTGTCGTCGAGGACACAGCATAGCCCTGGGGTGGTGTCGTCGAGGACACAGCATAGCCCTGGGGTGGTGTCGTCGAGGACACAGCATAGCCCTGGGGTGGTGTCGTCGAGGACACAGCATAGCCCTGGGGTGGTGTCGTCGAGGACACAGCATAGCCCTGGGGTGGTGTCGTCGAGGACACAGCATAGCCCTGGGGTGGTGTCGTCGAGGACACAGCATAGCCCTGGGGTGGTGTCGTCGAGGGACACAGCATAGCCCTGGGGTGTGTCGTCGAGGACACAGCATAGCCCTGGCGGCGTCGGTGTCGTCGAGGACACAGCATAGCCCTGGGGTGGTGTCGTCGAGGACACAGCATAGCCCTGGGTGGTGTCGTCGAGGACACAGCATAGCCCTGGGGTGGTGTCGTCGAGGACACAGCCATAGCCCTGGGGGTGTCGTCGAGGACACAGCATAGCCCTGGGGTGGTGTCGTCGAGGACACAGCATAGCCCTGTGATGGTGTCATGGGTGATTTATAGAGGATAGCCCTGTGGTTGTGTCATTGGTGAGGAGTGGAGGACAGAGGATAGCCCTGTGATGGTGTCATGGGTGATTTATGGAGGATAGCCTGTGGTTGTGTCATTGGTGAGGAGTGGAGGACAGAGGATAGCCCTGTGATGGTGTCATGGGTGATTTATGGAGGATAGCCCTGTGGTTGTGTCATTGGTCAGGAGTGGAGGACAGAGGATAGCCCTGTGATGGTTGTCATGGGTGATTTATGGAGGATAGCCCTGTGGTTGTGTCATTGGTGAGGAGTGGAGGACAGAGGATAGCCCTGTGATGGTGTCATGGGTGATTTATGGAGGATAGCCCTGTGGTTGTGTCATTGGTCAGGAGTGGAGGACAGAGGATAGCCCCGTGATGGTGTCATGGGTGATTCATAGAGGACAGAGGATAGCCCTGTAATGTCAAACAATAAGCTGATTACCCCAATGACATAACGGGTGACTTTCAGGTTGTCTGCGGCTTCGGTTGTTCGGTTGTTCTTATCGTTGACGTCTCCATCTGTCAGCAGGAGAAGTACCTTCTTGGCGTGCTCCCGGGCTCCTGCTTTTGGAGTGAAGATCTTGTCTCTGCAGGAAAACATGGGAAGTTTAGGAGTATGCGTCAGCCTAATTCATCCTCACATATAATAGACTTATCCGGAATCTACTCATAAACCGTCAATGAGCGGTCATGGCCATTGGGATCAGATCCAGGTGTCAGTGTGAACACGGGCCAGTGCATTATATGTAGTCACATAAGAGCCACGCCCGTCTCCCTGCAGCTGCCCCAACACCAAAGCTTTATATATTCTCAGGGTAAAACTGGAATGAGAAGTATAAAGACACTATACATAAGGCCCCATCCCTGACCAGCAAAGGACACGCCAACTACTCAACAGAAACTATTCCTCATAGGCATCATCTTCAGGAATGCACTTACAGTGTGAATCTGAGGGCTCTGTATAAATATCCAAAACCTCCTTCATGCTTCATCGCCCTAATTTTTTCTTCGGCTTTTCCAAGTTGATAATCCGTGAAGGTCAAAACTGTCATTGGGTGGGTTGAAAACATAACAACAGAAAACTGTGGACGAGAAAAGTGACGGTTTATTGTAGAGAAGGAGACAAGGGCAAAGAACAGACCCCAAAATGGAAGAGCAGCAGGAGGAGGAACTACAGAGGAAGCAGAAAGAGGAGACCATGGAAGGTACTCGGGGGGCAGGGGAGATGTAGGAGGTCTGAGGGAAATACAGATGGAAAGGTGGATGGTTGGTAGGATCCTGAGAAATACACCAGTATGTTATGTGATGGTGGAGGGAGCTGGAGAATGGAGATGTACGTGATGGTGGAGGGAGCTGGAGAATGGAGATGTATGTGATGGTGGAGGGAGCTGGAGAATGGAGATGGTGGTGTGTGATGGTGGAGGGAGCTGGAGAATGGAGATGTACGTGATGGTGGAGGGAGCTGGAGAATGGAGATGTATGTGATGGTGGAGGGAGCTGGAGAATGGAGATGGTGGTACGTGATGGTGGAGGGAGCTGGAGAATGGAGATGGTGGTACGTGATGGTGGAGGGAGCTGGAGAATGGAGATGGTGGTACGTGATGATGGAGGGAGCTGGAGAATGGAGATGGTGGTACGTGATGGTGGAGGGAGCTGGAGAATGGAGATGGTGGTGTGTGATGGTGGAGGGAGCTGGAGAATGGAGATGGTGGTGTGTGATGATGGAGGGAGCTGGAGAATGGAGATGTTGTTGTGTGATGGTGGAGGGAGCTGGAGAATGGAGATGGTGGTACGTGATGGTGGAGGGAGCTGGAGAATGGAGATGGTGGTACGTGATGGTGGAGGGAGCTGGAGAATGGAGATGGTGGTACGTGATGGTGGAGGGAGCTGGAGAATGGAGATGGTGGTACGTGATGGTGGAGGGAGCTGGAGAATGGAGATGGTGGTACGTGATGGTGGAGGGAGCTGGAGAATGGAGATGGTGGTACGTGATGGTGGAGGGAGCTGGAGAATGGAGATGGTGGTACGTGATGGTGGAGGGAGATGGAGAATGGAGATGGTGGTACGTGATGGTGGAGGGAGATGGAGAATGGAGATGGTGGTACGTGATGGTGGAGGGAGCTGGAGAATGGAGATGGTGGTACGTGATGGTGGAGGGAGCTGGAGAATGGAGATGGTGGTACGTGATGGTGGAGGGAGATGGAGAATGGAGATGGTGGTACGTGATGGTGGAGGGAGCTGGAGAATGGAGATGATGGTACGTGATGGTGGAGGGAGCTGGAGAATGGAAGATGTTGGTACGTGATGGTGGAGGGAGCTGGAGAATGGAGATGGTGGTACGTGATGGTGGAGGGAGATGGAGAATGGAGATGGTGGTACGTGATGGTGGAGGGAGCTGGAGAATGGAGATGGTGGTACGTGAATGGTGGAGGGAGATGGAGAATGGAGATGGTGGTGTGTGATGGTGGAGGGAAGCTGGAGATGGAGATGGTGGTGTGTGATGGTGGAGGAGCTGGAGAATGGAGATGTATGTGATGGTGGAGGGAGCTGGAGAATGGGAGATGTACGTGATGGTGGAGGGAGATGGAGAATGGAGATGGTGGTACGTGATGGTGGAGGGAGCTGGAGAATGGAGATGGTGGTACGTGATGGTGGAGGGAGCTGGAGAATGGAGATGGTGGTACGTGATGGTGGAGGGAGCCTGGAGAATGGAGATGGTGGTACGTGATGGGTGGAGGGAGCTGGAGAATGGAGATGGTGGTACGTGATGGTGGAGGGAGCTGGAGAATGGAGATGGTGTGTACGTGATGGTGGAGGGAGCTGGAGAATGGAGATGGTGGTACGTGATGGTGGAGGGAGCTGGAGAATGGAGATGGTGGCACGTGATGGTGGAGGGAGATGGGAGAATGGAGATGGTGGTGTGTGATGGTGGAGGGAGCCTGGAGAATGGAGATGGTGGTGTGTGATGGTGGAGGGAGCTGGAGAATGGAGATGGTGGTATGTGATGGTGGGGGGAGCTGGAGAATGGAGATGGTGGTATGTGATGGTGGAGGGAGCTAGAGAAATAGAGATGTACGTGATGGTGGAGGGAGCTGGAGAATGGAGATGTATGTGATGGTGGAGGGAGCTGGAGAATGGAGATGGTGGTACGTGATGGTGGAGGGAGCTGGAGAATGGAGATGGTGTGTGTGATGATGGAGGGAGCTGGAGAATGGAGATGTTGTTGTGTGATGGTGGAGGGAGCTGGAGAATGGAGATGGTGGTACGTGATGGTGGAGGGAGCTGGAGAATGGAGATGGGTGGTACGTGATGGTGGAGGGAGCTGGAGAATGGAGATGGTGGTAGCGTGATGGTGGAGGGAGCTGGAGAATGGAGATGGTGGTACGTGATGGTGGAGGAGATGGAGAATGGAGATGGTGGTGTGTGATGGTGGAGGGAGCTGGAGAATGGAGATGGTGGTGTGTGATGGTGGAGGGAGCTGGAGAATGGAGATGGTGGTGTGTGATGGTGGAGGGAGCTGGAGAATGGAGATGTATGTGATGGTGGAGGGAGCTGGAGAATGGAGATGTCACGTGATGGTGGAGGGAGAATGGAGAATGGAGATGGTGGTACGTGATGGTGGAGGGAGCTGGAGAATGGAGATGGTGGTACTGATGGTGGGAGGGAGCTGGAGAATGGAGATGGTGGTAGTGATGGGAGGGAGTGGAGAATGGAGATGGTGGTACGTGATGGTGGGAGGGGAGCTGGAGAATGGAGATGGTGGTACAGTGATGGTGGAGGGAGCTGGAGAATGGAGATGGTGGTACGTGATGGTGCGAGGGAGATGGAGAATGGAGATGGTGGTTGTGTGATGGTGGAGGGAGCTGGAGAATGGAGATGGTGGTGTTGATGGTGGGGGGAGCTGGGAGAATGGGAGATGTATGTGATGGTGGGAGGGAGCTGGAGAATGGAGATGTACGTGATGGTGGAGGGAGATGGAGAATGGAGATGGTGGTACGGATGGTGGAGGGAGCTGGAGAATGGAGATTGGTGGTACATGATGGTGGAGGGAGCTGGGAGATGGAGATGGTGGTACGTGAGGGTGGAGGGAGCTGGAGAATGGAGATGGTGGGTACCGTGATGGTGGAGGGAGCTGGAGAATGGAGATGGTGGTACGTGATGGTGGAGGGAGCTGGAGAATGGAGATGGTGGTGTGTGAATGGTGGGTGGGAGCTGGAGAATGGAGATGTATGTGATGGTGGAGGGAGCTGGAGAATGGAGATGGTGGTACGTGATGGTGGAGGGAGCTGGAGAATGCGAGATGGTGGTACGTGTGTGGAAGGGAGCTGAGAATGGAGATGGTGGTACGTGATGGTGGAGGGAGCTGGAGAATGGAGATGGTGGTAAGTGATGTGGAGGAGCTGGAGAATGGAGATGGTGGTACGTGATGGTGGAGGGAGCTGGAGAATGGAGATGTGGTAACGTGATGGTGGAGGGAGCTGGAGAATGGAATATATGTGATGGTGGAGGGAGCTGGAGAATGGAGATGTATGTGATGGTGGAAGGGAGCTAGAGAATGGAGATGGTGGTACGTGATGGTGGAAGGAACTGGAGAATGGAGATGTTGACGTGTGATGGTGGAGGGAGCTGAGAGAATGGAGATGTATGTGATGGTGGAGGGAGCTGGAGAATGGAAATGTATGTGATGGTGGAGGGAGCTGGAGAATGGAGATGTATGTGATGGTGGAGGGAGCTGGAGAATGGAGATGTATGTGATGGTGGAGGGAGCTGGAGAATGGAGATGTACATGATGGTGGAGGGAGCTAGAGAATGGAGATGTACGTGATGGTGGAGGGAGCTAGAAAATGGAGATGTTGGTATGTAAAGGTGGTGGGAACTAACAATATTGGTATGTGAGGATTAGTGGATGATGATGATGATGATGATTAAGAGCAGAGAATTTTGAAAACTTGAGAGATGTTGGAGGTGAAGAGAGGGTAGGAAACAGGTGGACAGTTTTTTCTGTAGAGCAGACATGATGGAATATGAAGCCGTTCAGGGCAGTGGAGATCCAGTTCTCCTGTGTTATGGTCTCCAGCCTCCTCTTACATGTACAGTGCTGTTCTTTAGGTTCTGGATTGTGTTGAGTAGAAACATCCGAACCATTTCAAACTCTGGTACCCCCACACTGTGCGAGTCATCGAATAGGAAACACAGGTCCACATCAGCATTCTGGCATTCTGGAGAACATCAATGAGACAAGAAGGAGTAGTACACATCTACACAGAGGAAATGTCACATCTCTCCAGAAAGCTGGGCTGGAATACTACACTACTTGGGGAAACAGGAGTAGTAGGCAAGGAGGAAAGGTAAAGCTGGTGGGCAGCAGAGGGGAAACAGGCAGTAGGTAGGGAGGAAGCAGTGGGTGAGACAGGCAGTATGTAGGGAGGAAGGAATGGGTGGGGAGGAGGAAGAGACAGGCAGTATGTAGGGAGGAAGGAATGGGTGGGAGGAGGAGGAGACAGGCAGTATGTAGGGAGGAAGGAAGGAATGGGTGGGGAGGAGGAGGCAGGCAGTATGTAGGGAGGAAGGAATGGGTGGGGAGGAGGAGACAGGCAGTATGTAGGGAGGAAGGAAGGAATGGGTGGGGAGGAGGAGGAGGAGACGACAAGCAGTATGTAGGGAGGAAGGAATGGGTGGGGAGGAGGAGGAGACAGGCAGTATGTAGGGAGGAAGGACATGGGTGGGGAGGAGCAGGAGGAGACAGGCCAGTATGTAGGGAAGAAGGAATGGGTGGGGGAGGAAGGAGACAGGCAGTATGTAGGGAGGAGGAAGGAATGGCGTGGGGAGGAGGAGACAGGCAGTATGTAGGGAGGAAGGAATGGGTGGGAGGAGGAGGAGACAGGCAGTATGTAGGGAGGAAGGACATGGGTGGGGAGGAGGAGGAGGAGACAGGCAGTATGTAGGGAGGAAGGAATGGGGTGGGGGAGGAGGAGACAGGCAGTATGTAGGAGGAAGGAATGAGTGGGAGGAGGAGACAGGCCAGTATGTAGGGAGGAAGGAAGGAATGGGTGGGGAGGAGGAGAGACCAGGTAGTATGTATGGAGGAAGGAAGGAATGGGTGGAGGAGGGAGAAGGAATGGGAGGGGAGGAGGAGGAGACCACGGCAGTATGTAGGGAGAAGGAAGGGGGAGGAGGACAGGCAGTATGTAGGGAAGAAGGAATGGGTGGGGGAGGAGGAGACAGGCAGTATGTAGGGAGGAAGGAATGGGTGGGAGGAAGGAGGAGACAGCAGTATGTAGGGAGAAGGAATTGGGGAGGAGGAGACAGGCAGGAGGGAGGAGGAATGCAGTATGTGGAGGAAGGAATGGGGAGGAGGAGGCAGGCAGTATGTGAATGGGTGGGGAGAGGAGGAGACAGGCAGTATGTAGGGAGGAAGGAATACTGCCTGCCATTCCTTCCTTCTCCCTACATACTGCCTCCTTCCTCCCTACATACTCCTCTCCTCCCACCCATTCACACATACTGCTCTCCTCCTCCTCCCACCCCTTCCTTCTCCTACATACTGCCTGTCTCCTCCTCCCACCCATCCTCCTTCCTCCTACATACTGCCTGGTCCTCCTCCTCCCCCCATTCTTCTCCCTACATACTGCCTGCTCCTCCTCCTCCCCACCCTCCTCTCCTACATACTGCTGTCTCCTCCTCCCCCCATTCTCCTCTACATACTGCCTTGTCTCCTCCTCCCTCCCACCCATTCCTTCCTCCCTACATACTCCTGCCTCTACTACTGCCTGTCTCTCCTCTCCCACCATTCCTTCTCCCTACATACTGCTGTCTCCTCCTCCTCCCACCACCATTCCTTCCTCCCTACATACTGCCTGTCTCCTCCTCCTCCACCACACCCTTCCTTACTCCTACATACTGCCTCCTCCTCCTCCCCACCCATTCCTTCCTCCCTACATACTGCCTGTCTCCTCCTCCTCCCACCCATTCTTCCTCCTACACTCCTCCCCACCCATTCCTTCCTCCCTACATACTGCCTGTCTCCTCCCTCCTCCTCCCCACCCATTTCCTTCCTCCCTACATACTGCCTGTCTCCTCTCTTCCCCACCACTCCCTTCATCTCCTGCCTCCTCCTCCCCACCCATTCCTTCCTCCTACTATGCCTGTTCCCTGTCTCCTCCTCTCTTCTCGCCTCCTCCCCACATTTCCTTCCTCCCCATTCCTTCCTCCCTACATACTGCCTGTCTCCTCCTCCTCCACCATTCCTTCCTCCTACATACTGCCTGTCTCCTCCTCCTCCCCACCCATTCCTTACTCCCTACATACTGCCTGCTCCTCCTCTTCACCCACCCCTTCCTCCATGCCACATATGCCTGTCTCCTCCTCCTCCACCCCACCCATTCCTTACTCCCTACATACTGCCTGTCTCTCCTCCTCCTCCCCACCCCTTCCTTCCTCCCTACATACTGCCTGAGGAGAGACAGGGGTGGAGCCTGTAGGTACTTAGGACGTGTTCCGTCACCGATTCTTTATCATATATACAAATATACGTTTTTTGTTTTGTTTTTAGCGCCCAAATTTCAATGTGAGAGTGGCTGTGGTGGGACACGAAATCCCGGAATATATACCACACTGAGTCCACACAAGTCCACATACAGTTGGGCCCCATGCACACGGCTGCGTATTTGGTCCACAACTGATGAGCATTTTTTGCTACTCGGATGCGGACCTCTGCATTTCATCGGGACCACTAACAATGCGGAATGTGCGGTCCACTCGGGCCGTCCTGCAAAGAAGACAGAACGTGTCCTGTATGTGTCTGTTTTGTGGACAATAGGCATCTCTACCACGAGGAGGGACACGTGGACCAGGAGAATGGCAGACAGCGCACGTGGCTGGTATCCATCATTCACACACCACGAATCACAAGTGGTTGTATAAGAAGGGTGAAAATAAGACACGATTTTGGCACATACCCACGTGTGGTGCGTTAACCCCTTCTTCGCTGAGGCACTGTTTATGACAAGATACGTGGCTGGGGCTCTGATCAGTAAGACAGAAGGTATCCCACAAACCTCCTCCAGTTATGACTGGAAACCACGGCTTCATATGTGTCTGATACCACGGCCACTTGTCCCCTTGTTGTACCTACCTTCAAAACCCGGGGTACTCTTACTGGACACAGAGAGACTAGAGTCCACCATGTAGCAGGCCCCATTTGTGTACTGGGTCTCAAAACAGTTGTGAGGAACGGCAGAGCCACATACCTGGAGGAAAAGAGATCGAGTACTTAGGGTAAGATGCATCATATCTCTGGAGACGTTACC